>JAKVIS010004207.1:0-14476 GCA_033119425.1 Bufotes viridis | reverse complement strand
GTTTGTACCTGACTTTAGGGTTTTTATGCCCGGAGTCACCAACAGGCATACCCCAAATGTATGTAGATAGTGCACAAACAGTTAATATTACGTGCAAAGTCCAAAATGGCAAAAAAACCTATGGTACATGATGAGCATGAAACAAGTATATACTAACCAGTGGTAGTGGGGGAGTGATGGCACCAACCCGAAGCGTTTCGCCTCGCTTATTCAGGGTGTGTGTCCCTCACTTGTACCGAACAACCTTTATATACCTCCCCAGTGATGATGTCAGAGTGAGCTGATAAAACCTAGACTTCCGATCACTTGTGTGGGTTCAGCGTCATTAAAGGGGTTCTGCAGTTTGTTACAACTGATGATCTATGCTCAGGATAGATCATCAGCATCTGATCGGCCGGGTTCTGACACCCAGGACCCCCGCCGATCAGCTGTTTGAGAAGACAGCGGTGCTGCAGGAGCGCCGCAGCCTTCTCACTGTTTACCACTGCTAGCGCCCCGCACAGTGACGTCACGACTTGAATCCAAGTGGCGTGGGCGAGGCTAAGCTCTGTTCACTGAATGGAGCTTAGGCCCACCCACGCCACTTGATACAAGTCGTGACCCGGACCCGAACCCGGACATTTTCAAAAAAGTTCGGGTTCGGTCCGTTGTTCGTCGATTTCTTCCCGCTTTCTGAAGGGCTGCACAGCAGCCAATCAGCTAGCATTTTACTTCTAGCCCTAAGAGCCCATCACAGCCATGCCTACTAATGGCATGGCTGTGATTGGCCAAGTGCAGCATGTGACCCAGCCTCTATTTAAGCTGGAGTCACGTAGCGCCGCACGTCACACTGCTTTGATTAGTGTAGGGAGAGGACGCAGCTTCTGTCAGGGCGAGATTAGGCAGGTTAAAGTCAGCAACAGCACCTAATGAACGGATCGATCTACAGCTGAGAATCATTAAACTTCTGCTAGTTACTTGCTCGCTGGTTTTTAGGCTGCACAGAGCGTTTTTCTGTCACTTATTTTCTGGGTTGATCGGCGGCCATTTTGTGACTTGTGGTGCACCAGAAGAAGCTGCCACCAAGTCCATCAATCCATCAATACTAGTTTTTTTTTTTTTGCTATATCCTACATCAGGGGCTTGGCTGTGCTAATTGTCACCCCTACAAACTCAGGATAGCAATTTCTATATTTTATTAAGGGGTTAAATACAATTGCCCAAATACCAATCCCCTAAATCTGGTGTTCCAGCTTTGGCTAGACAAGTATAATACTGTCTGCTGTCTGGCAAAGGATAGATTATTTTCTGAGGTGAAATTCAATTGCCAAAATAAAAATACCATAAATCAGTGGTTTCAGCTGTGGCTGGCAAAATAGAATAGTGTCCGCCAAAACATATATTTTGTTCTGGGGTGAAATTAATCTTGCAAAATAGCAATACCCTGATTCTGGTGTCCCAGCAGTTGCAGGCCAGATTTAATAGTGTCTGCCAAAACACATATTTTTTTCTGGGGTGAAATTAATTTAGCAAAATAGCAATACCCTGAATCTTGTGTCCCAGCAGTTGCAGGCCAGATTTCATAGTGTCCGCTAAAACATATATTTTGTTCTTGGGTGAAATTAATCTGGCAAAATAGCAATACCCTGATTCTGGTGTCCTAGCATTTGCAGGCCAGATTTCATAGTGTCTGCCAAAACACATATTTTGTTCTGGGGTGAAATTAATCTGGCAAAAAAACAATACCCTGATTCTGGTGTCCTAGCAGTTGCAGGCCAGATTTCATAGTGTCCTCTAAAACATATATTTTGTTCTGGTGTGAAATTCAATTCCTAAAATAGCAATACCATAAATCAGTTGTTTCAGCTGTGGCTGGCAAAATAGAATGGTGTCCGCCAAAACATATTTTTGTTCTGGGGTGAAATTAATCTGGCAAAATAGCAATACCCTGAATCTGGTGTCCCAGCAGTTGCAGGCCAGATTTCATAATTAGTGTTGAGCGCGAATATTCGAAAAGCGAATTTTTTTAGCGAATATCGGCACTTCGCTAATTCGCGAATATTTCGAATATAGCGCTATAAATTCGCTATTTCGAATATTCGTTTTTTTTTTTTTTTTAGTTATATTTTTTTCTTTCCTACTTCCCAAAAGTAGTTCTTACCTGTCCTGAGGATTCCTGGCTTCCTGGCTGCTCTAGTCAGTGCCCGTTGCCGCTTCTGCCGACTTCCGTGCTCATGTGGAGCGTCCCCATCCATGGGAGAATCTCCATATACTAAAATGTACTGTCGGATTTGAGGAATTACGTTGAAATCGCAATGCGATTAATTCAAGTTATATTAATCGCATTGCGATTACAACTTAGCACTGCTATCTTACATAGGCTAGAATAACGAATATGGAATATAGCTATGCACTAGCAGTGCTAAGTTGAAATCGCAATGCGATTTCCATATTCGTTAACTTCGTTAATTCTAGCAAGCTGACCCATTATAAACCCAGCTCTAAGTTGAAATCGCAATGCGATTAATATAACTTGAATTAATCGCATTGCGATTTCAACGTAATTCCTCAAATCCGACAGTACATTTTAGTATATGGAGACGTTCCCATGGTGATGGGGACGCTCCATGAGCACAGAAGTTATGGTTGGCTTGGTAGAATTAGCGAATAGCGAATATGACGAATGTATTCGTCATATTCCTCAAAACGAAGATAACGAAGTATTCTACATCTTCGTTTTAGCTACCTATTCGTCAACTTCGCTAATTCTAGCAATCAAATAGGAAGGTTGACTGACTATAGAGACAGCTGTGTTAAATTCGCTATGCGATTTTTTTTAATACAATAATTATATTACTTGATAAAATTATTATAAGTATTCTATTTATTAAAAAAAAAAAATCGCATAGCGAATTTATCACAGCTGTCTCTATAGTCAACCTTCCTATTTGATTGCTAGAATTAGCAGTTGACGAATAGGTAGCTAAGCGAGATGTAGAATACTCGTTATCTTCGTTTTGAGGAATAGACGAATACATTCGTCATATTCGTCATCCTCGCTAATTCTAGATATGAAACCAATAGGAAAGTAGCCTTAAGTACAAATCGCAATATGCGATTATTTAAATCGCATGTTAATCGCGATAACTAGAAAAAATGACGAATATTCGATTTCGCTGAATATGAAACGAATATTCAATCGAATATTTGCGAATTTCGTCAAAATCGAATATGGCACCTGCCGCTCATCACTATTCATAATGTCTGCTAAAATATATATTTTGCTCTGGGGTGAAATTAATCTGGCAAAATAGCAATACCCTGAATCTGGTGTCCCAGCAGTTGCAGGCCAGATTTCATAGTGTCCGCTAAAACATATATTTTGTTCTAGGGTGAAATTAATCTGGCAAAATAGCAATACCCTGATTCTGGTGTCCCAGCAGTTGCAGGCCAGATTTCATAGTGTCTGCCAAAACACATATTTTGTTCTGGTGTGAAATTAATCTGGCAAATTGCAATACCCTGATTCTGGTGTCCCAGCAGTTGCAGGCCAGATTTCATAGTGTCTGCCAAAACACATATTTTGTTCTGGGGTGAAATTAATCTGGCAAAATAGCAATACCCTGATTCTGGTGTCCTAGCAGTTGCAGGCCAGATTTCATAGTGTCCGCTAAAACATATATTTTATTCTGGGGTGAAATTCAATCAATTCCTAAAATAGCAATACCATAAATCAGTGGTTTCAGCTGTGGCTGGCAAAATAGAAAAGTGTCCGCCAAAACATATATTTTGTTCTGGGGTGAAATTAATCTGGCAAAATGGCAATACCCTGATTCTGGTGTCCCAGCAGTTGCAGGCCAGATTTCATAGTGTCTGCCAAAACACATATTTTGTTCTGGGGTGAAATTAATCTGCCAAAATAGCAATACCCTGATTCTGGTGTCCCAGCAGTTGCAGGCCAGATTTCATAGTGTCCGCTAAAACATATATTTTGTTCTGTGGTGAAATTCAATTCCTAAAATAGCAATACCATAAATCAGTGGTTTCAGCTGTGGCTGGCAAAATAGAATAGTGTCCGCCAAAACATATATTTTGTTCTGGGGTGAAATTAATCTGGCAAAATAGCAATACCCTGATTCTGGTGTCCCAGCAGTTGAAGGCCAGATTTCATAGTGTCCGCTAAAACATATATTTTGTTCTGTGGTGAAATTCAATTCCTAAAATAGCAATGCCATAAATCAGTGTTTTCAGCTGTGGCTGGCAAAATAGAATAGTGTCCACCAAAACATATATTTTGTTCTGGGGTCAAATTAATCTGGCAAAATAGCAATACCCTGAATCTGGTGTCCCAGCAGTTGCAGGCCAGATTTCATAGTGTCTGCCAAAACACATATTTTGTTCTGGGGTGAAATTAATCAGGCAAAATAGCAATACCCTGATTCTGGTGTCCCAGCAGTTGCAGGCCAGATTTCATAGTGTCTGCCAAAACACATATTTTATTCTGGGGTGAAATTAATTTTGCAAAATAGCAATACCCTGAATCTGGTGTCCCAGCTGTTGCAGGCCAGATTTCATAGTGTCTGCTAAAACATATATTTTTTTCTGGGGTGAAATTAATCTGGCAAAATAGCAATACCCTGAATCTGGTGTCCCAGCAGTTGCAGGCCAGATTTCATAGTGTCTGCTAAAACATATATTTTGTTCTGGGGTGAAATTCAATTCCTAAAATAGCAATGCCATAAATCAGTGCTTTCAGCTGTGGATGGCAAAATTGAATAGTGTCCGCCAAAACATATATTTTGTTTTGGGGTGAAATTAATCTGGCAAAATAGCAATACCCTGATTCTGGTGTCCCAGCAGTTGCAGGCCAGATTTCATAGTGTCCGCTAAAACATATATTTTGTTCTTGGGTGAAATTAATCTGGCAAAATAGCAATACCCTGAATCTGATGTCCCAGCAGTTGCAGGCCAGATTTCATAGTGTCTGCTAAAACATATATTTTTTTCTGGGGTGAAATTAATCTGGCAAAATAGCAATACCCTGAATCTGGTGTCCCAGCAGTTGCAGGCCAGATTTCATAGTGTCTGCTAAAACATATATTTTGTTCTGGGGTGAAATTCAATTCCTAAAATAGCAATGCCATAAATCAGTGGTTTCAGCTGTGGCTGGCAAAATAGAATAGTGTCCGCCAAAACATATATTTTGTTCTGTGGTGAAATAATCTGGCAAAACAGCAATACCCTGATTCTGGTGTCCCAGCTGTTGCAGGCCAGGATTCATAGTGTCCGCAAAAACATATATTTTGTTCTGGGGTGACATTCAATTGCCAAAATAACAATACCCTGAATCTGGTGTCCCAGCTGTTGCAGGCCACGTTTCATAGTGTCTTGCAAAACATATATTTTGTTCAGGGGTGACATTCAATTGCCAAAATAGCAATACCCTGAATCTGTTGTCCCAGCTGTTGCAGGCCAAGTGTAAATCTGTCCATAAAAGGATACCTGTCATCCAGGGCCTAAATACTAGCCCTAAAAGAGATATTCCCCTAAATCAGTGGTTACTGCTGTGCCTGGATTAGTGTAATACTCTATATAAACAAATAGGCAGATAGTGTTAGGTGCCTGTAAAAAGGCCTAAATTTGAAATCAATACATTGGGCCAAATACTGTATTTTTCCTTATTGTGGTGCTTGGTGAACGGTCACAATGAGGAAAACATCTAGTAAGGGACGCGGACACGGTCGTGGTGGTGTTAGTGTACCCTCTGGTGCTGGGAGAGGACGTGGCCATTCTGCCACAGCCACACGTCCTAGTGAACCAACTACCTCTGGTTCCAGTACCCGCCAGAATTTACAGCGATATTTGGTGGGGCCCAATGCCGTTCTAAGGATGGTAAGGCCTGAGCAGGTACAGGCGCTAGTCAATTGGGTGGCATTATCTGGAAATGGCAGAAATGTGGAAAAGTTTTGTCTCCACGCCACAGCTAACAGCACCACCACCTGATACGGAACGTGTTAGCAGGAGGCAGCATTTCACTAACATGGTTGAACAGTACGTCTGCACACCCCTCCATGTACTGTCTGATGGTTCGGCCCCATTCAACTTCTGGGTCTCCAAATTTACCACGTGGCCAGAGTTAGCATTTTATGCCTTGGAGGTGCTGGCCTGCCCGGCGGCCAGCGTTTTGTCTGAACGTGTATTGAGCACGACAGGGGGCGTCATTACTGACAAACGCAGCCGCCTGTCCAAAGCCAACGTGGACAAGCTGACGTTCATAAAAATTAACCAGGCATGGATCCCACAGGACCTGTCCCTCCCTTATGCCTCCCTTAGAATAGACATTTATAACTGCCTCCCCCTCAACCATGTATTCTTGTACTCCGGGGCACTTCTTTTTTGAATCCTCATTTTTTTAACTTTACCATGATCTTGCGGTGCAACCCAAAGTTGAATGAACCTCTCCTCTATCTGGGTGCTGGGGCCGAAATCCCTGAAAGTGGCCTTCTCCAGTGGTGGGTGATATGACGCATGATTCCTTGCTGTGGAACCTGTATCCTCGGTCTGGGTGCTGTGCCGAAATAACTGAAAGTGGCCTTCTCCAGTGGTGGGTGATATGACGCATGATTCCTTGCTGCGGGACCTCTCTCCTCGGTCTGGGTGCTGGGGCCGAAATAACTGAAAGTGGCCTTCTCCAGTGTTGAGTGATATGATGCATGATTCCTTGCAGTGGGACCTGTCTCCAATTGATATTGGTTAAATTTTATTTATTTTATTTTATTTTATTTTAATTCATTTCCCTATCCACATTTGTTTGCAGGGATTTACCTACATTTTGCTGCCTTTGGCAGCCCTCTAACCCGTTCCTGGACTATTTTACTGCCTTTTAGTGCCTAAAGTTCGGGTCCCCATTGACTTCACTATTCATGATCTCATAAGCAACGTTAATTACCACATTAGTTCCACTAAGTGGCCCCTATCTATAATTGTTCGAACCCCAACCCATATTCTCAGACATCCCTCAAAAACTAGGGAAATAAGTTCCTTTATGATCGATATGTGCGATCCTTCTAGGAAGCTCCTTCTTGTGATATACCAGGGATCAATAAAGAGCAGCACTCTAGCATCCTCGAAAATACAGGGTCCAATGTTCTGGAACATAGTGCATAACATGTGGCTGTTAGTAAGAAAAAGGACATGGACAAAAATATAACAGTTAAAATAACATATTATTATTCCATAAAATCAAAATAAAATGTTAAATTATATAATACAAAGAACACATTTTAAGGAAAAACACAACTGTGATGGTTTTCTCCTACTCTTTAGGGAATTGATCAGGTTATCATTTCCCTAGAGGGGGGATTGGAAAAGATACTGGGACAGAAGGAAACAAAGTGGATTTATATTTTAAATACGGTTGTCCCATTTGGACTCAATGAGGGAGATAGCTTTGCCCCCTTCCTCTGATAGGAGGATGTTCTCAGGAATTCTCCTCCAGTGCGTACATGTGTTGCCCAGTGCTGCGTAGTGTCGCTCTGGCCTTGTGTTTCTTGTAACGGCACATTTATATATATTATATCATTTTAACAGTTTATTTTGATTTTATGGAACAATAATATGTTATTTTAACTGTTGTTATATTTTTGTCCATGTCTTTTTCTTACTAACAGCCACGTTATACACTATATTCCAGAACATTGGATCCTGCATTTTCGAGGATGCTAGAGTGCTGCTCTTTCTGATCCCTGGTATATCACTAGAAGGAGCTTCCTAGAAGGATCGACACATATCGATCATAAAGGAACTTATTTCCCTAGTTTTTGAGGGATGTATGAGAATATGGGTTGGGGTTCGAACAATTATAGATAGGGGCCACTTAGTGGAGACTAATGTGGTCCTGAACGTTGCTTTTGAGATCATGAACACTTATGTTTATTATGTACTTAGCACTGCATGTCAATTGCACTTAGCACTTTTTGCTCACAATTTGTTCACTTGATTATTTATCTATTAATTTGTGGTGATTTTGACACCACTCTTACTGTGTCGATAGTATTTAACTTGCTAGTATGATATTTAACACACCTGTTGTTTTACACCTACATTATGTTTTATTTATTATAAAGTGCTATGAATTAGTATTTTGTAATACCTTTTTAAAAAATGCACTATTGTATGTTAGGTATACTGGTATTGATTTTATATGCAACAATCATGTCTTTCCTCTTTTAAATATGGGTTGATTCTGGTCTTTTATCTGTCCAATGTACTTGGTTTAGCTGTACACTAGAAGAACCTTATAGAGTAGATTATCACTTTTTTTTCCTGCGGAAAGGGCAAGTTTGCCCCTAACCAGATGGCGTGCAGTGCATCCACCGATTGTCCATATGGCAATCCTTATGAGGGGATGGGGGCTATGCAATGCTTCTAGTGATGATGTGCATTTCTGTTTCCTCCCTTTGTTGATGGTTAGGGTTGTGTAGAGGGGTCTCTTTCGATCAAATGTTTGAGCGTGTGATTGTAAATGCGACGGTGTTGATTCCCTTTAGCAGACATACATTCATACATACACTCAGCTTTATATTAGATGGTTATGTAGCTGCTGATTTATATAAACCTAAAGAATATGTCAGGAGGATCAAGCTTATTAAAACAGGCATACTATCCGGTAGGGGCTGATCCCGATGATTAACATGGTGTCTGGAGGAAAAAGACACCAAGGAAGGCTCTAGCTCCACATTGCGCCTCCACTTTCCAGTTTAGGTAATGCCCATGGGCAAAATCTGAGGCCTCTTTTCCTAAAGTATAAATGGGTCTTTAGCAGGATTGGTCTCACTGATGCAGTGTCTCAGGGTTACTATGGTTGATCCTGCTGATTGGTGCTCTTAATAAACCACAGTGACCCTTTGTCTCTAATTGTGGATGTCTTCATTTATTATTATTCTTAGAGTTTAGTTTTCTTGAGACCACACAGTTAAGTTGTGTGTTTTTTTAGAATCGCACTAATGTTTTGAGAGGCAGACGAATACGTCTGCCATATCTCGCCATCCCTCGCGACTCCTAGATATGAAACCAACAAGGAAAGTAGCCTTAAGTACAAATCGCAATATGCGATTATTTAAATCGCATGTTAATCGCGATAACTAGAAAAAATAGCGAATATTCGATTTCGCTGAATATGAAACGAATATTCAATCGAATATTTGCGAATTTCGTCAAAATGCGAATATGGCACCTGCCGCTCATCACTATTCATAATGTCTGCTAAAATATATATTTTGCTCTGGGGTGAAATTAATCTGGCAAAAATAGCAATACCCTGAATCTGGTGTCCCAGCAGTTGCAGGCCAGATTTCATAGTGTCCGCTAAAACATATATTTTGTTCTAGGGTGAAATTAATCTGGCAAAATAGCAATACCCTGATTCTGGTGTCCCAGCAGTTGCAGGCCAGATTTCATAGTGTCTGCCAAAACACATATTTTGTTCTGGTGTGAAATTAATCTGGCAAATTGCAATACCCTGATTCTGGTGTCCCAGCAGTTGCAGGCCAGATTTCATAGTGTCTGCCAAAACACATATTTTGTTCTGGGGTGAAATTAATCTGGCAAAATAGCAATACCCTGATTCTGGTGTCCTAGCAGTTGCAGGCCAGATTTCATAGTGTCCGCTAAAACATATATTTTATTCTGGGGTGAAATTCAATCAATTCCTAAAATAGCAATACCATAAATCAGTGGTTTCAGCTGTGGCTGGCAAAATAGAAAAGTGTCCGCCAAAACATATATTTTGTTCTGGGGTGAAATTAATCTGGCAAAATGGCAATACCCTGATTCTGGTGTCCCAGCAGTTGCAGGCCAGATTTCATAGTGTCTGCCAAAACACATATTTTGTTCTGGGGTGAAATTAATCTGCCAAAATAGCAATACCCTGATTCTGGTGTCCCAGCAGTTGCAGGCCAGATTTCATAGTGTCCGCTAAAACATATATTTTGTTCTGTGGTGAAATTCAATTCCTAAAATAGCAATACCATAAATCAGTGGTTTCAGCTGTGGCTGGCAAAATAGAATAGTGTCCGCCAAAACATATATTTTGTTCTGGGGTGAAATTAATCTGGCAAAATAGCAATACCCTGATTCTGGTGTCCCAGCAGTTGAAGGCCAGATTTCATAGTGTCCGCTAAAACATATATTTTGTTCTGTGGTGAAATTCAATTCCTAAAATAGCAATGCCATAAATCAGTGTTTTCAGCTGTGGCTGGCAAATAGAATAGTGTCCACCAAAACATATATTTTGTTCTGGGGTCAAATTAATCTGGCAAAATAGCAATACCCTGATTCTGGTGTCCCAGCAGTTGCAGGCCAGATTTCATAGTGTCTGCCAAAACACATATTTTGTTCTGGGGTGAAATTAATCTGGCAAAATAGCAATACCCTGATTCTGGTGTCCCAGCAGTTGCAGGCCAGATTTCATAGTGTCTGCCAAAACACATATTTTGTTCTGGGGTGAAATTAATTTTGCAAAATAGCAATACCCTGAATCTGGTGTCCCAGCTGTTGCAGGCCAGATTTCATAGTGTCTGCTAAAACATATATTTTGTTCTGGGGTGAAATTAATCTGGCAAAATAGCAATACCCTGAATCTGGTGTCCCAGCAGTTGCAGGCCAGATTTCATAGTGTCTGCTAAAACATATATTTTGTTCTGGGGTGAAATTCAATTCCTAAAATAGCAATGCCATAAATCAGTGCTTTCAGCTGTGGATGGCAAAAATTGAATAGTGTCCGCCAAAACATATATTTTGTTTTGGGGTGAAATTAATCTGGCAAAATAGCAATACCCTGATTCTGGTGTCCCAGCAGTTGCAGGCCAGATTTCATAGTGTCCGCTAAAACATATATTTTGTTCTTGGGTGAAATTAATCTGGCAAAATAGCAATACCCTGAATCTGATGTCCCAGCAGTTGCAGGCCAGATTTCATAGTGTCTGCTAAAACATATATTTTTTCTGGGGTGAAATTAATCTGGCAAAATAGCAATACCCTGAATCTGGTGTCCCAGCAGTTGCAGGCCAGATTTCATAGTGTCTGCTAAAACATATATTTTGTTCTGGGGTGAAATTCAATTCCTAAAATAGCAATGCCATAAATCAGTGGTTTCAGCTGTGGCTGGCAAAATAGAATAGTGTCCGCCAAAACATATATTTTGTTCTGTGGTGAAATAATCTGGCAAAACAGCAATACCCTGATTCTGGTGTCCCAGCTGTTGCAGGCCAGGATTCATAGTGTCCGCAAAAACATATATTTTGTTCTGGGGTGACATTCAATTGCCAAAATAACAATACCCTGAATCTGGTGTCCCAGCTGTTGCAGGCCACGTTTCATAGTGTCTTGCAAAACATATATTTTGTTCAGGGGTGACATTCAATTGCCAAAATAGCAATACCCTGAATCTGTTGTCCCAGCTGTTGCAGGCCAAGTGTAAATCTGTCCATAAAAGGATACCTGTCATCCAGGGCCTAAATACTAGCCCTAAAAGAGATATTCCCCTAAATCAGTGGTTACTGCTGTGCCTGGATTAGTGTAATACTCTATATAAACAAATAGGCAGATAGTGTTAGGTGCCTGTAAAAAAGGCCTAAATTTGAAATCAATACATTGGGCCAAATACTGTATTTTTCCTTATTGTGGTGCTTGGTGAACGGTCACAATGAGGAAAACATCTAGTAAGGGACGCGGACACGGTCGTGGTGGTGTTAGTGTACCCTCTGGTGCTGGGAGAGGACGTGGCCATTCTGCCACAGCCACACGTCCTAGTGAACCAACTACCTCTGGTTCCAGTACCCGCCAGAATTTACAGCGATATTTGGTGGGGCCCAATGCCGTTCTAAGGATGGTAAGGCCTGAGCAGGTACAGGCGCTAGTCAATTGGGTGGCATTATCTGGAAATGGCAGAAATGTGGAAAAGTTTTGTCTCCACGCCACAGCTAACAGCACCACCACCTGATACGGAACGTGTTAGCAGGAGGCAGCATTTCACTAACATGGTTGAACAGTGCGTCTGCACACCCTCCATGTACTGTCTGATGGTTCGGCCCCATTCAACTTCTGGGTCTCCAAATTTACCACGTGGCCAGAGTTAGCATTTTATGCCTTGGAGGTGCTGGCCTGCCCGGCGCAGCGTTTTGTCTGAACGTGTATTGAGGCACGACAGGGCGTCATTACTGACAAGCGCAGCCGCCTGTCCAAAGCCAACGTGGACAAGCTGACGTTCATAAAAATTAACCAGGCATGGATCCCACAGGACCTGTCCCTCACTTATGCCTCCCTTAGAATAGACATTTATAACTGCCTCCCCCTCAACCATGTATTCTTGTACTCCGGGGCACTTCTTTTTGAATCCTCATTTTTTAACTTTACCATGATCTTGCGGTGCAACCCAAAGTTGAATGAACCTCTCCTCTATCTGGGTGCTGGGGCCGAAATCCTGAAAGTGGCCTTCTCCAGTGGTGGGTGATATGACGCATGATTCCTTGCTGTGGAACCTGTATCCTCGGTCTGGGTGCTGTGCCGAAATAACTGAAAGTGGCCTTCTCCAGTGGTGGGTGATATGACGCATGATTCCTTGCTGCGGGACCTCTCTCCTCGGTCTGGGTGCTGGGGCCGAAATAACTGAAAGTGGCCTTCTCCAGTGTTGAGTGATATGATGCATGATTCCTTGCAGTGGGACCTGTCTCCAATTGATATTGGTTAAATTTTATTTATTTTATTTTATTTTATTTTAATTCATTTCCCTATCCACATTTGTTTGCAGGGGATTTACCTACATTTTGCTGCCTTTGGCAGCCCTCTAGCCCGTTCCTGGACTATTTTACTGCCTTTTTAGTGCCTAAAAGTTCGGGTCCCCATTGACTTCACTATTCATGATCTCATAAGCAACGTTAATTACCACATTAGTTCCACTAAGTGGCCCCTATCTATAATTGTTCGAACCCCAACCCATATTCTCAGACATCCCTCAAAAACTAGGGAAATAAGTTCCTTTATGATCGATATGTGCGATCCTTCTAGGAAGCTCCTTCTTGTGATATACCAGGGATCAATAAAGAGCAGCACTCTAGCATCCTCGAAAATACAGGGTCCAATGTTCTGGAACATAGTGCATAACATGTGGCTGTTAGTAAGAAAAAGGACATGGACAAAAATATAACAGTTAAAATAACATATTATTATTCCATAAAATCAAAATAAAATGTTAAATTATATAATACAAAGAACACATTTTAAGGAAAAACACAACTGTGATGGTTTTCTCCTACTCTTTAGGGAATTGATCAGGTTATCATTTCCCTAGAGGAGGGATTGGAAAAGATACTGGGACAGAAGGAAACAAAGTGGATTTATATTTTAAATACGGTTGTCCCATTTGGACTCAATGAGGGAGATAGCTTTGCCCCCTTCCTCTGATAGGAGGATGTTCTCAGGAATTCTCCTCCAGTGCGTACATGTGTTGCCCAGTGCTGCGTAGTGTCGCTCTGGCCTTGTGTTTCTTGTAACGGCACATTTATATATATTATATCATTTTAACAGTTTATTTTGATTTTATGGAACAATAATATGTTATTTTAACTGTTGTTATATTTTTTGTCCATGTCTTTTTTCTTACTAACAGCCACGTTATACACTATATTCCAGAACATTGGATCCTGCATTTTCGAGGATGCTAGAGTGCTGCTCTTTCTTGATCCCTGGTATATCACAAGAAGGAGCTTCCTAGAAGGATCGACACATATCGATCATAAAGGAACTTATTTCCCTAGTTTTTGAGGATGTATGAGAATATGGGTTGGGGTTCGAACAATTATAGATAGGGCCACTTAGTGGAACTAATGTGGTCCTGAACGTTGCTTTTGAGATCATGAACACTTATGTTTATTATGTACTTAGCACTGCATGTCAATTGCACTTAGCACTTTTTGCTCACAATTTGTTCACTTGATTATTTATCTATTAATTTGTGGTGATTTTGACACCACTCTTACTGTGTCGATAGTATTTAACTTGCTAGTATGATATTTAACACACCTGTTGTTTTACACCTACATTATGTTTTATTTATTATAAAGTGCTATGAATTAGTATTTTGTAATACCTTTTTAAAAAATGCACTATTGTATGTTAGGTATACTGGTATTGATTTTATATGCAACAATCATGTCTTTCCTCTTTTAAATATGGGTTGATTCTGGTCTTTTATCTGTCCAATGTACTTGGTTTAGCTGTACACTAGAAGAACCTTATAGAGTAGATTATCACTTTTTTTTCCTGCGGAAAAGGGCAAGTTTGCCCCTAACCAGATGGCGTGCAGTGCATCCACCGATTGTCCATATGGCAATCCTTATGAGGATGGGGGCTATGCAATGCTTCTAGTGATGATGTGCATTTCTGTTTCCTCCCTTTGTTGATGGTTAGGGTTGTGTAGAGGGGTCTCTTTCGATCAAAT
>JAKVIS010004206.1:0-13889 GCA_033119425.1 Bufotes viridis | reverse complement strand
TACTATGTAATGTACAGCTGTATATACCGCACAGTAGGTATGTATACCCCAGGAGAAGGCTGCAGTGTATACTATGTAATGTACAGCTGTATATACCGCACAGTAGGTATGTATACCCCAGGAGAAGGCTGCAGTGTATACTATGTAATGTACAGCTGTATATACCGCACAGTAGGTATGTATACCCCAGGAGAAGGCTGCAGTGTATACTATGTAATGTACAGCTGTATATACCCCACAGTAGGTATGTATTATACCCCAGGAGAAGGCTGCAGTGTATACTATGTAATGTACAGCTGTATATACCCCACAGTAGGTATGCATACCCCAGGAGAAGGCTGCAGTGTATGCTATGTAATGTACAGCTGTATATACCCACAGTAGGTATGTATACCCCCAGGAGAAGGCTGCAGTGTATACTATGTAATGTACAGCTGTATATACCGCACAGTAGGTATGTATACCCCAGGAGAAGGCTGCAGTGTATACTATGTAATGTACAGCTGTATATACCGCACAGTAGGTATGTATACCCCAGGAGAAGGCTGCAGTGTATACTATGTAATGTACAGCTGTATATACCGCACAGTAGGTATGTATACCCCAGGAGAAGGCTGCAGTGTATACTATGTAATGTACAGCTGTATATACCGCACAGTAGGTATGTATACCCCAGGAGAAGGCTGCAGTGTATACTATGTAATGTACAGCTGTATATACCGCACAGTAGGTATGTATACCCCAGGAGAAGGCTGCAGTGTATACTATGTAATGTACAGCTGTATATACCCCACAGTAGGTATGTATACCCCAGGAGAAGGCTGCAGTGTATACTATGTAATGTACAGCTGTATATACCGCACAGTAGGTATGTATACCCCAGGAGAAGGCTGCAGTGTATACTATGTAATGTACAGCTGTATATACCCCACAGTAGGTATGTATACCCCAGGAGAAGGCTGCAGTGTATACTATGTAATGTACAGCTGTATATACCCCACAGTAGGTATGTATACCCCAGGAGAAGGCTGCAGTGTATACTATGTAATGTACAGCTGTATATACCGCACAGTAGGTATGTATACCCCAGGAGAAGGCTGCAGTGTATACTATGTAATGTACAGCTGTATATACCCCACAGTAGGTATGTATACCCCAGGAGAAGGCTGCAGTGTATACTATGTAATGTACAGCTGTATATACCCCACAGTAGGTATGTATACCCCAGGAGAAGGCTGCAGTGTATACTATGTAATGTACAGCTGTATATACCGCACAGTAGGTATGTATACCCCAGGAGAAGGCTGCAGTGTATACTATGTAATGTACAGCTGTATATACCGCACAGTAGGTATGTATACCCCAGGAGAAGGCTGCAGTGTATACTATGTAATGTACAGCTGTATATACCCCACAGTAGGTATGTATACCCCAGGAGAAGGCTGCAGTGTATACTATGTAATGTACAGCTGTATATACCCCACAGTAGGTATGTATACCCCAGGAGAAGGCTGCAGTGTATACTATGTAATGTACAGCTGTATATACCGCACAGTAGGTATGTATACCCCAGGAGAAGGCTGCAGTGTATACTATGTAATGTACAGCTGTATATACCCCACAGTAGGTATGTATACCCCAGGAGAAGGCTGCAGTGTATACTATGTAATGTACAGCTGTATATACCGCACAGTAGGTATGTATACCCCAGGAGAAGGCTGCAGTGTATACTATGTAATGTACAGCTGTATATACCGCACAGTAGGTATGTATACCCCAGGAGAAGGCTGCAGTGTATACTATGTAATGTACAGCTGTATATACCCCACAGTAGGTATGTATACCCCAGGAGAAGGCTGCAGTGTATACTATGTAATGTACAGCTGTATATACCCCACAGTAGGTATGTATACCCCAGGAGAAGGCTGCAGTGTATACTATGTAATGTACAGCTGTATATACCCCACAGTAGGTATGTATACCCCAGGAGAAGGCTGCAGTGTATACTATGTAATGTACAGCTGTATATACCGCACAGTAGGTATGTATACCCCAGGAGAAGGCTGCAGTGTATACTATGTAATGTACAGCTGTATATACCGCACAGTAGGTATGTATACCCCAGGAGAAGGCTGCAGTGTATACTATGTAATGTACAGCTGTATATACCCACAGTAGGTATGTATACCCCAGGAGAAGGCTGCAGTGTATACTATGTAATGTACAGCTGTATATACCCCACAGTAGGTATGTATACCCCAGGAGAAGGCTGCAGTGTATACTATGTAATGTACAGCTGTATATACCGCACAGTAGGTATGTATACCCCAGGAGAAGGCTGCAGTGTATACTATGTAATGTACAGCTGTATATACCGCACAGTAGGTATGTATACCCCAGGAGAAGGCTGCAGTGTATACTATGTAATGTACAGCTGTATATACCGCACAGTAGGTATGTATACCCCAGGAGAAGGCTGCAGTGTATACTATGTAATGTACAGCTGTATATACCGCACAGTAGGTATGTATACCCCAGGAGAAGGCTGCAGTGTATACTATGTAATGTACAGCTGTATATACCGCACAGTAGGTATGTATACCCCAGGAGAAGGCTGCAGTGTATACTATGTAATGTACAGCTGTATATACCGCACAGTAGGTATGTATACCCCAGGAGAAGGCTGCAGTGTATACTATGTAATGTACAGCTGTATATACCCCACAGTAGGTATGTATACCCCAGGAGAAGGCTGCAGTGTATACTATGTAATGTACAGCTGTATATACCGCACAGTAGGTATGTATACCCCAGGAGAAGGCTGCAGTGTATACTATGTAATGTACAGCTGTATATACCGCACAGTAGGTATGTATACCCCAGGAGAAGGCTGCAGTGTATACTATGTAATGTACAGCTGTATATACCGCACAGTAGGTATGTATACCCCAGGAGAAGGCTGCAGTGTATACTATGTAATGTACAGCTGTATATACCGCACAGTAGGTATGTATACCCCAGGAGAAGGCTGCAGTGTATACTATGTAATGTACAGCTGTATATACCGCACAGTAGGTATGTATACCCCAGGAGAAGGCTGCAGTGTATACTATGTAATGTACAGCTGTATATACCGCACAGTAGGTATGTATACCCCAGGAGAAGGCTGCAGTGTATACTATGTAATGTACAGCTGTATATACCGCACAGTAGGTATGTATACCCCAGGAGAAGGCTGCAGTGTATACTATGTAATGTACAGCTGTATATACCGCACAGTAGGTATGTATACCCCAGGAGAAGGCTGCAGTGTATACTATGTAATGTACAGCTGTATATACCGCACAGTAGGTATGTATACCCCAGGAGAAGGCTGCAGTGTATACTATGTAATGTACAGCTGTATATACCGCACAGTAGGTATGTATACCCCAGGAGAAGGCTGCAGTGTATACTATGTAATGTACAGCTGTATATACCGCACAGTAGGTATGTATACCCCAGGAGAAGGCTGCAGTGTATACTATGTAATGTACAGCTGTATATACCGCACAGTAGGTATGTATACCCCAGGAGAAGGCTGCAGTGTATACTATGTAATGTACAGCTGTATATACCGCACAGTAGGTATGTATACCCCAGGAGAAGGCTGCAGTGTATACTATGTAATGTACAGCTGTATATACCGCACAGTAGGTATGTATACCCCAGGAGAAGGCTGCAGTGTATACTATGTAATGTACAGCTGTATATACCGCACAGTAGGTATGTATACCCCAGGAGAAGGCTGCAGTGTATACTATGTAATGTACAGCTGTATATACCGCACAGTAGGTATGTATACCCCAGGAGAAGGCTGCAGTGTATACTATGTAATGTACAGCTGTATATACCCCACAGTAGGTATGTATACCCCAGGAGAAGGCTGCAGTGTATACTATGTAATGTACAGCTGTATATACCGCACAGTAGGTATGTATACCCCAGGAGAAGGCTGCAGTGTATACTATGTAATGTACAGCTGTATATACCGCACAGTAGGTATGTATACCCCAGGAGAAGGCTGCAGTGTATACTATGTAATGTACAGCTGTATATACCCCACAGTAGGTATGTATACCCCAGGAGAAGGCTGCAGTGTATACTATGTAATGTACAGCTGTATATACCCCACAGTAGGTATGTATACCCCAGGAGAAGGCTGCAGTGTATACTATGTAATGTACAGCTGTATATACCGCACAGTAGGTATGTATACCCCAGGAGAAGGCTGCAGTGTATACTATGTAATGTACAGCTGTATATACCCCACAGTAGGTATGTATACCCCAGGAGAAGGCTGCAGTGTATACTATGTAATGTACAGCTGTATATACCGCACAGTAGGTATGTATACCCCAGGAGAAGGCTGCAGTGTATACTATGTAATGTACAGCTGTATATACCCCACAGTAGGTATGTATACCCCAGGAGAAGGCTGCAGTGTATACTATGTAATGTACAGCTGTATATACCGCACAGTAGGTATGTATACCCCAGGAGAAGGCTGCAGTGTATACTATGTAATGTACAGCTGTATATACCGCACAGTAGGTATGTATACCCCAGGAGAAGGCTGCAGTGTATACTATGTAATGTACAGCTGTATATACCGCACAGTAGGTATGTATACCCCAGGAGAAGGCTGCAGTGTATACTATGTAATGTACAGCTGTATATACCGCACAGTAGGTATGTATACCCCAGGAGAAGGCTGCAGTGTATACTATGTAATGTACAGCTGTATATACCGCACAGTAGGTATGTATACCCCAGGAGAAGGCTGCAGTGTATACTATGTAATGTACAGCTGTATATACCGCACAGTAGGTATGTATACCCCAGGAGAAGGCTGCAGTGTATACTATGTAATGTACAGCTGTATATACCGCACAGTAGGTATGTATACCCCAGGAGAAGGCTGCAGTGTATACTATGTAATGTACAGCTGTATATACCGCACAGTAGGTATGTATACCCCAGGAGAAGGCTGCAGTGTATACTATGTAATGTACAGCTGTATATACCGCACAGTAGGTATGTATACCCCAGGAGAAGGCTGCAGTGTATACTATGTAATGTACAGCTGTATATACCCCACAGTAGGTATGTATACCCCAGGAGAAGGCTGCAGTGTATACTATGTAATGTACAGCTGTATATACCGCACAGTAGGTATGTATACCCCAGGAGAAGGCTGCAGTGTATACTATGTAATGTACAGCTGTATATACCCCACAGTAGGTATGTATACCCCAGGAGAAGGCTGCAGTGTATACTATGTAATGTACAGCTGTATATACCGCACAGTAGGTATGTATACCCCAGGAGAAGGCTGCAGTGTATACTATGTAATGTACAGCTGTATATACCGCACAGTAGGTATGTATACCCCAGGAGAAGGCTGCAGTGTATACTATGTAATGTACAGCTGTATATACCGCACAGTAGGTATGTATACCCCAGGAGAAGGCTGCAGTGTATACTATGTAATGTACAGCTGTATATACCGCACAGTAGGTATGTATACCCCAGGAGAAGGCTGCAGTGTATACTATGTAATGTACAGCTGTATATACCCCACAGTAGGTATGTATACCCCAGGAGAAGGCTGCAGTGTATACTATGTAATGTACAGCTGTATATACCCCACAGTAGGTATGTATACCCCAGGAGAAGGCTGCAGTGTATACTATGTAATGTACAGCTGTATATACCGCACAGTAGGTATGTATACCCCAGGAGAAGGCTGCAGTGTATACTATGTAATGTACAGCTGTATATACCGCACAGTAGGTATGTATACCCCAGGAGAAGGCTGCAGTGTATACTATGTAATGTACAGCTGTATATACCGCACAGTAGGTATGTATACCCCAGGAGAAGGCTGCAGTGTATACTATGTAATGTACAGCTGTATATACCGCACAGTAGGTATGTATACCCCAGGAGAAGGCTGCAGTGTATACTATGTAATGTACAGCTGTATATACCGCACAGTAGGTATGTATACCCCAGGAGAAGGCTGCAGTGTATACTATGTAATGTACAGCTGTATATACCGCACAGTAGGTATGTATACCCCAGGAGAAGGCTGCAGTGTATACTATGTAATGTACAGCTGTATATACCGCACAGTAGGTATGTATACCCCAGGAGAAGGCTGCAGTGTATACTATGTAATGTACAGCTGTATATACCCCACAGTAGGTATGTATACCCCAGGAGAAGGCTGCAGTGTATACTATGTAATGTACAGCTGTATATACCGCACAGTAGGTATGTATACCCCAGGAGAAGGCTGCAGTGTATACTATGTAATGTACAGCTGTATATACCCCACAGTAGGTATGTATACCCCAGGAGAAGGCTGCAGTGTATACTATGTAATGTACAGCTGTATATACCGCACAGTAGGTATGTATACCCCAGGAGAAGGCTGCAGTGTATACTATGTAATGTACAGCTGTATATACCGCACAGTAGGTATGTATACCCCAGGAGAAGGCTGCAGTGTATACTATGTAATGTACAGCTGTATATACCCCACAGTAGGTATGTATACCCCAGGAGAAGGCTGCAGTGTATACTATGTAATGTACAGCTGTATATACCGCACAGTAGGTATGTATACCCCAGGAGAAGGCTGCAGTGTATACTATGTAATGTACAGCTGTATATACCCCACAGTAGGTATGTATACCCCAGGAGAAGGCTGCAGTGTATACTATGTAATGTACAGCTGTATATACCCCACAGTAGGTATGTATACCCCAGGAGAAGGCTGCAGTGTATACTATGTAATGTACAGCTGTATATACCGCACAGTAGGTATGTATACCCCAGGAGAAGGCTGCAGTGTATACTATGTAATGTACAGCTGTATATACCCCACAGTAGGTATGTATACCCCAGGAGAAGGCTGCAGTGTATACTATGTAATGTACAGCTGTATATACCGCACAGTAGGTATGTATACCCCAGGAGAAGGCTGCAGTGTATACTATGTAATGTACAGCTGTATATACCGCACAGTAGGTATGTATACCCCAGGAGAAGGCTGCAGTGTATACTATGTAATGTACAGCTGTATATACCGCACAGTAGGTATGTATACCCCAGGAGAAGGCTGCAGTGTATACTATGTAATGTACAGCTGTATATACCCCACAGTAGGTATGTATACCCCAGGAGAAGGCTGCAGTGTATACTATGTAATGTACAGCTGTATATACCGCACAGTAGGTATGTATACCCCAGGAGAAGGCTGCAGTGTATACTATGTAATGTACAGCTGTATATACCGCACAGTAGGTATGTATACCCCAGGAGAAGGCTGCAGTGTATACTATGTAATGTACAGCTGTATATACCGCACAGTAGGTATGTATACCCCAGGAGAAGGCTGCAGTGTATACTATGTAATGTACAGCTGTATATACCCCACAGTAGGTATGTATACCCCAGGAGAAGGCTGCAGTGTATACTATGTAATGTACAGCTGTATATACCGCACAGTAGGTATGTATACCCCAGGAGAAGGCTGCAGTGTATACTATGTAATGTACAGCTGTATATACCGCACAGTAGGTATGTATACCCCAGGAGAAGGCTGCAGTGTATACTATGTAATGTACAGCTGTATATACCGCACAGTAGGTATGTATACCCCAGGAGAAGGCTGCAGTGTATACTATGTAATGTACAGCTGTATATACCCCACAGTAGGTATGTATACCCCAGGAGAAGGCTGCAGTGTATACTATGTAATGTACAGCTGTATATACCGCACAGTAGGTATGTATACCCCAGGAGAAGGCTGCAGTGTATACTATGTAATGTACAGCTGTATATACCGCACAGTAGGTATGTATACCCCAGGAGAAGGCTGCAGTGTATACTATGTAATGTACAGCTGTATATACCCCACAGTAGGTATGTATACCCCAGGAGAAGGCTGCAGTGTATACTATGTAATGTACAGCTGTATATACCGCACAGTAGGTATGTATACCCCAGGAGAAGGCTGCAGTGTATACTATGTAATGTACAGCTGTATATACCCCACAGTAGGTATGTGTAACGGACCGACACGCACACAACTCCGTTTAGGCGATATTCCCTTTTCCGGATAGACCAGCAGCTACTGCAATCACCAACTTCCCGAACTGCAAACCACACGAATTCACCAACTTCCGAACAAGAGACACACGAACCCTGGAAGCAGCCGAACAGGAAAAGCAATATGAACAGCTTACACTCCTGGCAATCAGCATACAGTCAAATCCCCCAATAACGAGACGACACTTCGCTTTGAGGGTCAAGCAGGAACTCTCTCCTGGGGCATACAGCCTCTTTTATTTACACTCCACAAACATAGTACTGATCTCACAGGGCTTGAAACACAGACACTCCCACACAAAAATACAGCGACCAATCAACATACAGCCAGATATATCACAATCCCACATGGCTGGTCCATTGTGGGTGCTGATTAGGTCACAGCGATGTCCATTGTGAATGGTGATTAGGTCACAGGTAATGTCCATTGTGAATGTTGATTAGGTCACAGCAATGTCCATTGTGGACTGCTGATTAGGTCACAGGCGATGTCCATTGTGCTTGCTGATTAGGTCACAGGTAATGTCCATTGTGAATGTTGATTAGGTCACAGCAATGTCCATTGTGAATGCCAACTGTCATTGGGGCCATAGTCGCAGGGTAAGAGGCTAGCAAGCATGCCTCTCCAATGCCCAGGGATACATGGCAGTTTGTCACATATCTCCCCTTTGGGGAAGACTAACCAGGCACCTGACCTCCTGTCGGTCAGTGCCTACGTTAGCTCGATCCACCAACCCACAATAGACAAATGCCAGAGTAGCCTACCCACAACAAACAGGTACCAAGAGTGACCCACCCACAAGAAGCAGTTACTGCACCGGATATTCCTCTGGGGTGCTGGGGCAACATGCCGTGGGGACTTGAGGGAGGGCAGAGGCCGACTGCACTCTGCCCAGCTGCCAGCTCTCCTACTGGTATAACCTGCAGGACCTCAGGCTCTGGACAGGGGACAAAGGGAGGGCAGAGGCCGACTGCACTCTGCCCAGCTGCCAGCTCTTCTACTGGTATAACCTGCAGGACCTCAGGCTCTGGACAGGGGACATGCGGAGGCAGAGGCCGACTGCACTCTGCCCAGCTGCCAGCTCTTCTACTGGCATAACCTGCAGGACCTCAGGCTCTGGACAGGGGGCAAAGGGAGGGCAGAAGGCCGACTGCACTCTGCCCAGCTGCCAGCTCTTCTACTGGTATAACCTGCAGGACCTCCGCACACAACTCCGTTTAGGCGATATTCCCTTCTCCGGATAGACCAGCAGCTACTGCAATCACCAACTTCCGAACTGCAAACCACACGAATTCACCAACTTCCGAACAAGAGACACACGAACCCTGGAAGCAGCCGAACAGGAAAAGCAATATGAACAGCTTACACTCCTGGCAATCAGCATACAGTCAAATCCCCCAATAACGAGACGACACTTCGTTTTGAGGGTCAAGCAGGAACTCTCTCCTGGGGCATACAGCCTCTTTTATTTACACTCCACAAACATAGTACGGACCCACAGGGGTTTGAAACACAGACACTCCCACACAAAATACAGCGACCAATCAACATACAGCCAGATATATCACAATCCCACATGGCTGGTCCATTGTGGGTGCTGATTAGGTCACAGCGATGTCCATTGTGAATGGTGATTAGGTCACAGGTAATGTCCATTGTGAATGTTGATTAGGTCACAGCAATGTCCATTGTGACTGTTGATTAGGTCACAGGCGATGTCCATTGTGCTTGCTGATTAGGTCACAGGTAATGTCCATTGTGAATGTTGATTAGGTCACAGCAATGTCCATTGTGAATGCCAACTGTCATTGGGGCCATAGTCGCAGGGTAAGAGGCTAGCAAGCATGCCTCTCCAATGCCCAGGGATACATGGCAGTTTGTCACATATCTCCCCTTTGGGGGAAGACTAACCAGGCACCTGACCTCCTGTCGGTCAGTGCCTACGTTAGTCGATCCACCAACCCACAATAGACAAATGCCAGAGTAGCCCACCCACAACAAACAGGTACAAGAGTGACCCACCCACAAGAAGCAGTTACTGCACCCGGATATTCCTCTGGGGTGCTGGGGCAACATGCTGTGGGGACTTGAGGGAGGGCAGAGGCCGACTGCACTCTGCCCAGCTGCCAGCTCTCCTACTGGTATAACCTGCAGGACCTCAGGCTCTGGACAGGGGACAAAGGGAGGGCAGAGGCCGACTGCACTCTGCCCAGCTGCCAGCTCTTCTACTGGTATAACCTGCAGGACCTCAGGCTCTGGACAGGGGACAAAGGGAGGGCAGAGGCCGACTGCACTCTGCCCAGCTGCCAGCTCTTCTACTGGTATAACCTGCAGGACCTCAGGCTCTGGACAGGGGACAAAGGGAGGGCAGAGGCCGACTGCACTCTGCCCAGCTGCCAGCTCTTCTACTGGTATAACCTGCAGGACCTCAGGCTCTGGACAGGGGACAAAGGGAGGGCAGAGGCCGACTGCACTCTGCCCAGCTGCCAGCTCTTCTGCTGGGGGCTGGGAACATAGTCCGGCTTAGTAGCCAGGGGAACATGGGCGCCAGTGGGGGTTAACATCGCCTCTGTTAACCCTGGGGCCAAGTTAGGTGTTAGCTGGGGAGGAGAGTTTGTACTTACCCCCTCCTCCTGTTGTCCCGGTGCGGGTAGTTGGGGATCTGGACAGGCTGTCCAGCATCCCTGTAGGTCAGGCACAGAGACCACGGTCCCATCTGCGCCGTCTGGGAGATTGGTGTCTCCCCTTGTTAGGGTAAGCTGCCGCTGGGGAGAGGGGTGCTGTGTTCCTCTCCCTGAAACACAGGCTGCTGCTGGAGTGGGAGACCGCCTGTCTCCACTCCCGTAACATTGTCCTGCTGCTGGAGAGAGAGACCAACTGTCTCTGCTCCCTGTAGGACACACTGCCGCTGGGGAAAGGACGACACCTTCGGCCCCCTGTAACTCACACTGCCGCTGGGGAAAGGACGACACCTTCGGCCCCTGGACTTCACACTGCCGCTGGGGAAAGGACGACACCTTCGGCCCTCTGTAACTCACACGGCCGCTGGGGAGGAAGGACGACACCTTCAGCTCCCTGGGGTACACACTGCCGCTGTGGAGGAAGGACGGCACCTTCAGCTCTCCGGAGCGCACTCAGCCGCTGGGGAGGGCGGACGATACCATCTGCCATGAACTGCAGGTACTCTGCTGTTATCCTCCTCACGAACTGTACAGATTTCTCCGGGGGTTGGGTCCGAAGAAAATCAGCCGTGATCTCAGCTCTCTGTCAAATTCCTCCTGCGTGTAGCTGGGTGCCATGCTTGTTCTCCTGAAGTTCTTTCTTTTGTAGATAGGGGCGCTGTACGGGTACTGGCGTTGCCCTCACTTTGTAATCCAAGGAATGGTGTTGCCCTGTAGATGTCCTTCTGGGCTGTGGAAATGATCCCGCTGTTTGCCACCAAATGTAACGGACCGTTACGCACACAACTCCGTTTAGGCGATATTCCCTTTTCCGGATAGACCAGCAGCTACTGCAATCACCAACTTCCCGAACTGCAAACCACACGAATTCACCAACTTCCGAACAAGAGACACACGAACCCTGGAAGCAGCCGAACAGGAAAAGCAATATGAACAGCTTACACTCCTGGCAATCAGCATACAGTCAAATCCCCCAATAACGAGACGACACTTCGCTTTGAGGGTCAAGCAGGAACTCTCTCCTGGGGCATACAGCCTCTTTTATTTACACTCCACAAACATAGTACGGACCCACAGGGGTTTGAAACACAGACACTCCCACACAAAATACAGCGACCAATCAACATACAGCCAGATATATCACAATCCCACATGGCTGGTCCATTGTGGGTGCTGATTAGGTCACAGCGATGTCCATTGTGAATGGTGATTAGGTCACAGGTAATGTCCATTGTGAATGTTGATTAGGTCACAGCAATGTCCATTGTGACTGTTGATTAGGTCACAGGCGATGTCCATTGTGCTTGCTGATTAGGTCACAGGTAATGTCCATTGTGAATGTTGATTAGGTCACAGCAATGTCCATTGTGAATGCCAACTGTCATTGGGGCCATAGTCGCAGGGTAAGAGGCTAGCAAGCATGCCTCTCCAATGCCCAGGGATACATGGCAGTTTGTCACAGTATGTATACCCCAGGAGAAGGCTGCAGTGTATACTATGTAATGTACAGCTGTATATACCGCACAGTAGGTATGTATACCCCAGGAGAAGGCTGCAGTGTATACTATGTAATGTATAGCTGTATATACCCCACAGTAGGTATGTATACCCCAGGAGAAGACTGCAGTGTATACTATGTAATGTACAGCTGTATATACGCACAGTAGGTATGTATACCCCAGGAGAAGGCTGCAGTGTATACTATGTAATGTACAGCTGTATATACCCCACAGTAGGTATGTATACCCCAGGAGAAGGCTGCAGTGTATACTATGTAATGTACAGCTGTATATACCGCACAGTAGGTATGTATACCCCAGGAGAAGGCTGCAGTGTATACTATGTAATGTACAGCTGTATATACCCCACAGTAGGTATGTATACCCCAGGAGAAGGCTGCAGTGTATACTATGTAATGTACAGCTGTATATACCGCACAGTAGGTATGTATACCCCAGGAGAAGGCTGCAGTGTATACTATGTAATGTACAGCTGTATATACCCGCACAGTAGGTATGTATACCCCAGGAGAAGGCTGCAGTGTATACTATGTAATGTACAGCTGTATATACCGCTACAGTAGGTATGTATACCCCAGGAGAAGGCTGCAGTGTATACTATGTAATGTACAGCTGTATATACCGCACAGTAGGTATGTATACCCCAGGAGAAGGCTGCAGTGTATACTATGTAATGTACAGCTGTATATACCCACAGTGAGGTATGTATACCCCAGGAGAAGGCTGCAGTGTATACTATGTAACGTACAGCTGTATATACCGCACAGTGGGTATGTATACCCCAGGAGAAGGCTGCAGTGTATACTATGTAATGTACAGCTGTATATACCGCACAGTAGGTATGTATACCCCAGGAGAAGGCTGCAGTGTATACTATGTAATGTACAGCTGTATATACCCCACAGTAGGTATGTATAACTCCAGGAGAAGGCTGCAGTGTATACTATGTAATGTACAGCTGTATATACCGCACAGTAGGTATGTATACCCCAGGAGAAGGCTGCAGTGTATACTATGTAATGTACAGCTGTATATACCCACAGTAGGTATGTATACCCCAGGAGAAGGCTGCAGTGTATACTATGTAATGTACAGCTGTATATACCGCACAGTAGGTATGTATACCCCAGGAGAAGGCTGCAGTGTATACTATGTAATGTACAGCTGTATATACCCCACAGTAGGTATGTATACCCCAGGAGAAGGCTGCAGTGTATACTATGTAATGTACAGCTGTATATACCGCACAGTAGGTATGTATACCCCAGGAGAAGGCTGCAGTGTATACTATGTAATGTACAGCTGTATATACCGCACAGTAGGTATGTATACCCCAGGAGAAGGCTGCAGTGTATACTATGTAATGTACAGCTGTATATACCGCACAGTAGGTATGTATACCCCAGGAGAAGGCTGCAGTGTATACTATGTAACGTACAGCTGTATATACCGCACAGTAGGTATGGTATAACCCCAGGAGAAGGCTGCAGTGTGATACTATGTAATCGTGCACAGCCGTATATACCG
>JAKVIS010004205.1:0-14495 GCA_033119425.1 Bufotes viridis | reverse complement strand
ATATAACTTATATAAATTGGATTATACTACATTAATTTCACTGCATTTGTATTTTTAATTAGGATTAACTCACAAATTATTAAAAATCTAAAATGGAACAGAAGACAAATTAAGCTAAATTTAATAATAATTTGACGATCTGAGTAAAATAGAGACTTTCCAGGCACATAAATTTCCAGAGTAAAATACTTAAAAGACTAAAGAAGCAACAAGTTATTGAATATTATTTGGAGGCAAGCCCAGAAAAACACAGCACATCTGTAAATAACATCTGTAAATAGATCAGGCCTACCAATAGAAACCTACCGTATATTGTGAGAAAATGTCAGAGCGAAAACCAATTATGATTAGTATTAAGTTAAACCCCATATTTTAGCACTAATTGTTTAATACATTTTTAAAGTGTTTTTCTGATACAAAGCTCTAATTCCCCTGCATAGACCTGGTGTTACCAGATAAAATTAAGAAAGCCTGCCATCACCACTAAAGGGAGCTTCGGATCTTACTGAAAAATGATCCATTATTGAGATACGTGTAGAAATTGACCATTTTTAGCTAAAACTATCAACCTATGTATCATAAGAAGCATTGGGTGGGCAAAACTCCTATATTAACTTTTTAATAATAGATAAATGAATTATTTGCATATTAATAAAGTTCTTTCTTCAAGATGATTGATCTATTACTACTATAATACTGACCCTATGTACAAGAATATAAGTTCTATAATACTGCTCCTATGTACAAGAATATAACTACTATAATAATGCCTCCTATGTACAAGAATATAAGTTCTATAATACTGCTCCTATGTACAAGAATATAACTACTATAATACTGCTCCTATGTACAAGAATATAACTACTATAATACTGCTCCTATGTACAAGAATATAACTACTATAATACTGCTCCTATGTACAAGAATATAACTACTATAATACTGCCTCCTATGTACAAGAATATAACTACTATAATACTGCTCCTATGTACAAGAATATAACTACTATAATACTGCTCCTATGTACAAGACTATAACTACTATAATACTGCTCTTATGTACAAGAATATAACTACTATAATACTGCTCCTATGTACAAGAATATAACTACTATTCACAAGATCACCGGGGCCAGAGTGAATCTAACACCTGAATTGGTCCTTTTATGGCTACCTTCTGACACCTTGACCCCCTCAAAACACAACCTAGCAACTCACCTCATACAAGCAGCGCGGCTACTCATCCCCTTGCAGTGGCTTAGCACTGACCCCCCCACCATCACACAATGGACAGCAAAAGTCGTATCCCTGCAAAGACTAGAAGAGCTAGCTAGTTGGGAGGCTAGGACACACTACAAACACGAGAAATTATGGGCACCCTGGCTACAATACATGTATTCACATCAACCGCCAACCCCTCCCCACGTGCAAGGATAAATGTACATCCGACTCGGAACATTCTATGTCTATAGACTTCGTATTAGACGTCATGTCATGGGAAGACCTTCCCCGTTGACACAGTAATACATTGCTCACTCATGATCCTATTACCACTATACTCATTCACCTCCTTTCATTGTTGGTATACTCTGACCTATAGGTATGATCCCCTTGGGAGACATCATACCCCCCCCCCTCCCACTCCCCTTCATACCCCAGTTCATTGGTTACTTGGTTGTTTTTAATATACACGACTGCACATGCTTTATGCTAAGCTTCGTAATAGAAGTCTATATTACTGACCTTGCATGTTTTGACTTTCACCTATGCTACACTTTGAGCTCTTGAATGTAAGATGTTGTAAGCTCTATATATGCAGTGTTTCCATGATTGTAACTGCTTCTTTTCTATGTTTCACTGCTTCAATAAAAATATATTTGACAAAGAATATAACTACTATAATATTGCTTCCTATGTACAAGGAAATAACTACTATAATACTGCTCCTATGTACAAGAATATAACTACTATAATACTTCTCCTATGTACAAGAATATATCTACTATATTACTGCTCCTATGTACAAGAATATAACTACTATAATATTGCCTCCTAAGTACAAGAATATAACTACTATATTACTGCTTCTATGTATACGAATATAACTACTATAATACTGCCTCCAATGTACAGGAATAAAACTACTATAATACTGCTCCTATGTATAATAATATAACTACTATAATACTGCTCCTATATACAAGAATATAACTACTATAATACTGCCTCCTATGTACTAAGAATATAACTACTATAATACTGCTCCTATGTACAGGAATATAACTACTATAATACTGCTCCTATGTACAAGAATATAACTACTATAATACTGCTCTATGTACAAGAATATAACTACTATAATACTGCTCCTATGTACAAGAATATAACTACTATAATACTGCTCCTATGTACAAGAATATAACTACTATAATACTGCTCCTATGTACAAGAATATAACTACTATAATACTGCTCCTATGTACAAGAATATAACTACTATAATACTGCTCCTATGTACAAGAATATAACTACTATAATACTGCTCCTATGTACAAGAATATAACTACTATAATACTGCTCCTATGTACAAGAATATAACTACTATAATACTGCTCCTATGTACAAGAATATAACTACTATAATACTGCTCCTATGTACAAGAATATAACTACTATAATACTGCTCCTATGTACAAGAATATAACTACTATAATACTGCTCCTATGTACAAGAATATAACTACTATAATACTGCTCCTATGTACAAGAATATAACTACTATAATACTGCTCCTATGTACAAGAATATAACTACTATAATACTGCTCCTATGTACAAGAATATAACTACTATAATACTGCTCCTATGTACAAGAATATAACTACTATAATACTGCTCCTATGTACAAGAATATAACTACTATAATACTGCTCCTATGTACAAGAATATAACTACTATAATACTGCTCCTATGTACAAGAATATAACTACTATAATACTGCTCCTATGTACAAGAATATAACTACTATAATACTGCTCCTATGTACAAGAATATAACTACTATAATACTGCTCCTATGTACAAGAATATAACTACTATAATACTGCCTCCTATGTACAGGAATATAACTACTATAATACTGCCTCCTATGTACAAGAATATAACTACTATAATACTGCCTCCTATGTACAAGAATATAACTACTATAATACTGCTCCTATGTACAAGAATATAACTACTATAATACTGCCTCCTATGTACAAGAATATAACTACTATAATACTGCTCCTATGTACAAGAATATAACTACTATAATACTGCTCCTATGTACAAGAATATAACTACTATAATACTGCTCCTATGTACAAGAATATAACTACTATAATACTGCTCCTATGTACAAGAATATAACTACTATAATACTGCTCCTATGTACAAGAATATAACTACTATAATACTGCTCCTATGTACAAGAATATAACTACTATAATACTGCTCCTATGTACAAGAATATAACTACTATAATACTGCTCCTATGTACAAGAATATAACTACTATGGGGCGGAGCCTGGCTCTGTAGCTGAATGGCTGCTGGTTTTGAGCTCCTCATCTGAGCTGGTGCTAATCCCCTTCAAGCAGCTTACAGTCTAGCACAAATGGGCAAAGTGGGTAAAGATCGACCCAGGGAACAACCTGAGCCCACTCCCGGCCAGGTCCCGCCAGCCTGACATGGACCAATTCCTGAAAAGACCCCGAAGCACCGGGCCGCGAACACTTCCAAGATGGCGCCGGATGTGGACTTACACTCCGACCAGGAAGATCTCTCCGACGCTGGCAGCGCATCGGACGCCTCTACATGTAAGTCCCGGAATGCTAGGGGCTCCTTCACAAAAGCTGCTTTGCTGTCGGTGCTTAATGCAGCGTTGGCTCCTCTAAAAAAGGACTTAGCTGACATCAAGGAGGACTTGCGCGCCATGGGGAACCGGGTAGCGCACCTGGAGGATCTACATGTGGCCGCCACGCAGCGTGAGGAGAAGACATATAATGCAATTCGCTCCCACACCGAGCTGCTGAATGACGCACTATTGCGCATAGAGGACCAGGAGAACCGAAATCGCAGACGTAATCTGCGCATCCGGGGCCTGCCTGAGACCATAGCGTCGGAGGCCCTGCGCACCGTCGCGCTTGAAATCTTCGCGCACCTCTTAGGACAAGATAGAGCGGACAAGGTGGTAATTGAGAGGATCCATAGGGCCCTCAGACCCCAGCCTAAACCATCGGATCCGCCGCGTGACGTGGTTTGCGGCCTCCTCAGCTTCGTTGACACGGCAGCCATAATGAAGGCTGGAAGAGAGGCTGATTGCTTACAATATGAGGAGACGCCTATACAGTTCTACCAAGACCTGGCGCCATCCACCCTGTCGAGCGCCGTATGTTGAAACCGCTTCTAGATGCCCTCCGAGCTGCAGCCATTCCGTTCCGATGGCTTTACCCTTTTGGACTTGCAATTTTGAAAAATGGGCGCCAAATCTCAATCCGTACGCCGCTGGATCTGCAAGCGGCTTGGCCTACCTTAGGGATATCTCCCATTTCGCTGCCCTCATGGATGCCTGCGGATCTTGAGGATCCACCGCTTCCTCCACCTCGACCATCTGAATGGCGCCTGGCTCCTACCAAGAAAGGCCCCAAGCCCAGGCCTGAGGATTCTCCTCGTCGCCTGACCTGACCTGAGACATGCTGTCATCGTCTTCTATCTACCCGCTGGGAGCACGTATGTTTTGTGTCCGCTGCGGACTTACATATATGTTTTAGGCCCTAGTTATGGACCCTGATTCGGTCCCTTAGGCCTCTGATCCTATGACCAAACTGGATTGATTGTGTTCGTCCTCTCCGAACTGAACTGATTATCTCGCTGTTCAGCGATTCTGTTTTATGATGAGCTACCATGTCCCTGTTGTTTGTAGCTCTTGCATTTTTTGCGTTTTTTGCACTTTCTACTCAAGGTTCCCACACCTTGCCTATTTCCAATAGCGGGGATTGCCCGGCCGCACATGGTAATGGAACCTTCCGTTATCCCTGTTCTCACCCCGATGACTCTCCTTGCCAGTTCTGCGAGAACCCCCACCCGGCTGACCCCGGCTGACAGTCGTGATGTGAAAGGGTCGTTATATCGCCGGGTGCTCAGAAGAGCTGGTCTTGTTCACACTGTTTATGTTGTTGTTTCTCCCTCTCTGTCTCTTGTCTCCTCCCCTCCTTTCCTCATGTGTCCCCCCCCTCCCACGATCACTGTATGTCGTGCAAGGGCTCTTTCATAGTCGCATTCTACCTCATTGTATAAGATGTCATCTATTGTAATATCCTCATTGAATGCTCGGGGTCTGAATGAGCCACGCAAACGCTCTCAGGTTATGGCCCTTCTTCAGAGGGATAAGGTTTCCGTAGCGTTTTTCAGGAAACGCACTTTAAAATTGATAGAGTACCCAAAATGCCTCATCGGCGGTTTTCCCAGTGGTATCATTCTCCTTATACTGCGGCTAGCAGGGGTGTCAGCATAGGGATACACAAACAACTTCCTTTCAAGCTGTCGGCCACCGCGATAGATCCTGAGGGTCGCTATCTCTTCCTGAAGGGCTCCATTGCTGATACCCCTGTTACCCTGGCGAATATTTACGCCCCCAACCGGAGACAGGTGCCCTGGCTCCTTCAGACCCTTGCTCTGCTTTCCTCTTTTAAAGAGGGACTGGTTATTCTAGGAGGTGACTTCAACGCTACCCTCGATCCCTTTTAGACTCCTCTACCGGACAGTCAGCAATCACTCATGTCCGCCTGCGGCGTCTTAAAGTGGCTTTGCAGAACCTAGGTGTATTTGATGTATGGCGTACTTTTCACCCCTCAGGAAAAGACTACTCCTTCTTTTCTAGGGCCAAGTCCTCCTACCATAGGTTGGACTATCTTTTTATGTCCAGTACTCATGCACATAGTGCCCTACATGCCCATATAGGTGATATCACCCTATCCGACCACGCCCGGTGTTTATGAAGATTTCTCTGCAGGACCTCCCGAAGAGGGAATGGCATTGGAGGGTCAATGATACCATCATATCTGATCCTTCCCACACCCCCAGACTGTCCTCCTTTCTACAGGAGTTTTTCACCAACAATTCGTCCGTCCCTGACGCTCCGTCCCCCTCGATAATATGGGAGGCCCACAAAGCGACTGTGCGGGGGAGTTGATTGCTCTGGGTACACATCTTAAAAGAAACGCACTCAGGAGATCACTGAGCTTTTATCTAAGATCCGGAAACTGGAGCTATCTCATAAGCGATCTCAGGCCCTTGACTGTGCTTCTGAGCTAGCTGCAGCGAGGTCCCAGCTCAAGAATAAGCTTAATGTTACCTCTGCTAAAATTCTCCTGAGAGCCAAATTTCGCTCCTATGCTCATGGGGATAAGGGAAATAAGCTCATGACGGCTCTGGTCCAAAAGCAGAAAGCCGACTCATTCATCACAGCAATTAGGGATGATCAGGGTACTATCCATAAGCGAACTCCTGATATAGCGAAGGCCTTCTGTGCCTTTTATAAAGGCCTCTATAACCTCCCCCTCACAGTCGCTCCCCTCCGGATTCGCTGCGTGAAGCTACTGACCGCTTCCTCTCCTCCCTAGATTTACCTTCCATCACCTCGACCCAGTCCTCACAACTCCTGGCTCCGATCACGGACTTGGAAGTTGAACAGACTCTATCCTCCATCCCGTCCGGGAAAAGTCCTGGACCCGACGGGTTTACCATCACCTATTATAAAGCATTCCGCTCGGTGCTTCTACCACATTTCAGGGCCATGTGTAATTACCTGCTCCAAGGAGGTACTCTACCCCCAATCCCTCTCGGCCCATATCACTGTGATCCATAAGGAAAATAAAGACCCCTTGAACTGCGGTAGCTACCGCCCCATTTCGCTACTGAATACGGACGTGAAATGGTGGGCTAAGATTCTGGCTCGCAGGATTCAAACTGTCCTTCCTGCCGTTGTTGGTGGGGAACAGGTAGGCTTTGTCTCTGGCAGGCAGGGGTGCGAGAATACGGTACGAGTCTTGCATTTAATTTCTCATGCTCAAATGCACGATATCCCACTCACGCTTCTTAGCACTGATGCGGAGAAAGCCTTCGATAGGATCAGCTGGCTTTTTCTGTCCCGGGCCTTATCGAAGTTTGGCTTTCCTGAAGCGTTTATTACCTCTATTTTCTCGCTCTATTCACGCCCCTCTGCACAGGTCCAGATTAATGGCACTCTCTCCCCCTCTTTCCCCATCACCAACGGCACGAGGCAGGGTTGCCCACTTTCTCCAGCTCTCTTTGTCATAGTTATGGAGACGCTCCTGGCCAAAATCAGACAGACTCCCTCAATTCAAGGGATCCGGGTAGGTTCCCACACACACCTCACGGCAGCCTTCGCTGATGATCTTCTGGTTATGACAACCAACCCTCTCACATCTTTCCCTGCCCTTCATTCCATTTTTGAGGAGTACGGAATGGTCTCAAATTTTAAAATAAACTACAACAAGTCTTTGGCTCTTAACGTCACCTGCCCCAAGCCTGACGTTGACACTCTCAAGAGGGAAGTTGGCTTCGCCTGGGCTGATAACACCATCCCTTTTTTAGGTACGCACATTTCCGCGAATCCAACTGACTCCTTTGAGCTGAACTATGTCCCTACTCTGAAGTCTATCAAATCCCACCTGCGTTCGGTAAAATTACCATTTATTTCGTGGATAGGTAAGAAAAATTACTTGAAGACTTTCATTGTCCCGAAGCTGCTTTATCTGATTCAAACCCTCCCTATTTACCTCCCCCGTTCCTTCTTCGTGGAGGTCCGCAGAGTCTTCTCTTCCTTCATATGGGATGGAAAATCTCCCAGGATTGCATACACGACTTTGACCCGTGAAAAGCGCCTTGGGGGCTTTGGCCTTCCTGACATTTATGTCTATTATAAAGCTTCTATGTTGGGTAGGGGTCTAAACCTCCTCTCTGGGCAGGGGACCAACTTGGTGTCTCACCTGGAAAGGAACTTGCTTACTTATAAGGAAAAGGTGGTCCTCTGGGGGTACGCAAATACACCGCTTCTCACAGACACGCCTCACCCTTGTGGAGAGGACTTTTGATGGAATGGGCTAAACTTTATCAGGGTACAGATATGTGCTTCCCGAGTCTAGCTATGCCTTTGCCCTTGATCCAATTTTACATCCACCCAGCCACTTCTGCTGTCTCAGGGTTATGGGCCCGTCGCGACCTGCGGCTGAGGGACATCACTTCTGAGACGGGGAATTAGGATGGGATAAGCTTGCGGATTCTCCCGAATCCCGTAATGCTTCCTTCCTGGAGACTATGGCCTTTAAAAAGGATCTCACCCGCCTGAAGGATTTCCCTACTCCATCTTCAGATCCCTCCTGGATTGAAAAGAGGCTGTCCCACTCACAGCCGCCTAAGAAGCCCTTGTCTGTGCTTTATAGGGAGATACTCTCATCCCAGCCCCCTGACCTACGCTTCCTTTCAGCTTGGGAGAAGGAACTGTCCGTCTCCTTCTCTGACCCTGAAAGAGCTTTTGTACTTACTCACTCCCATGGATTCAATCGCTGCATAAAGGTTCAAGCCAATTCATATAAGCTATTGACGAGGTGGTACAGGACGCCTGAGTTTCTTCACAGGCTAATCCCCAGCATCCCTGACCGTTGCTGGAGATGTGAGGAGGCAGTCGGGTCCCTGTCCCATATATGGTGGGACTGTCCTAAAATGTTGCCTTTCTGGTCCGAGATTGAGCTCCTGATCAATAGGATTTGCAAGTCACAGGTCCGACTAGACGCTAAGCTGATCCTTCTGTGGTGTCCCAATGATACTATTACCCCCTCTAAAATTAACCTCCCCACTATGCTTTTGACTGCTGCTCGTCTCCTAATCCCGTTCCTATGGAAAAATACCTCCCCTCCGTCCATAGCCATGTGGCAAGACAAAGTAGACCAGTTGTACCGCTTTGAAGAGCTAGCCCATTGGGAATCTAATACGAGACCTGTTTTCCTGAAGCTCTGGTCGCCCTGGACCATATTTAGGAAATTTTGACATGGTTTGGGCTCCTAACACGGCATTTTCCCACTCCCTACCCCTACCTCCCCTTCTATCCCTTGTCTTGTCTTCCCCCTACATTTGAGATCTATATTTTGTTTTCTTTGCTGCAATCACAACATCTATATGCTGGTCCTCCGTGCTGCGCACGGACCTGCCTTCCACATATTGTCTATATTCTGCCGCCAGCTGCGACTGGCCTATACTTTGGAATGTAAGTGCCTTGTGATTCTTTGTTGTACTCCCAATAAACAGAGATTTGGTTAAGAATATAACTACTATAATACTGCTCCTATGTACAAGAATATAACTACTATAATACTGCTCCTATGTACAAGAATATAACTACTATAATACTGCCTCCTATGTACAAGAATATAACTACTATAATACTGCTCCTATGTACAAGAATATAACTACTATAATACTGCTCCTATGTACAAGAATATAACTACTATAATACTGCTCCTATGTACAAGAATATAACTACTATAATACTGCTCCTATGTACAAGAATATAACTACTATAATACTAGCTCCTATGTACAAGAATATAACTACTATAATACTGCTCCTATGTACAAGAATATAACTACTATAATACTGTTCCTATGTACATGAATATAACTTCTATAATACCGTTCCTATGTACATTAAGCCTCATTCACACATCAGTGTTCGATCAGTGATTTCCATCAGTTATTTTGAGCTAAAACTGTCTCTAAACACAGAACAGGGGCAGATCTTTCCCTTATAGCTGATTTCTGTGGAGGCTCCAATCCTGGTTTTAGATCACAATCACTGACCAAAACACTGACGTGTGAATAAGGCTTTACCCGAAAACTGTGAAATTCTCCATAGTCAGGCGGTTGCTAAAATATTGAACGCTATAATGAACTGAGAAAATGAAAGTACTGTATTATGTATAGTGTTAAGAGTTTACTAAACAAACCATAGGAGAGATCGGTCACATTTCAACCTTTGTAACCAGATGAGCCAGATTTGTGGGCCAGGTGCCTACAGATCGGGAAAGTACAGAGTTATTCTATGAATGTAGCGGATTGCTATCAGTCAGCAGATCAGGTAGTACACTGCATTTCACTTACAGCAGAGTTATTAATATGATATTATTACAGTCATGTACATTATTAGACAGCTCATCACTTGCTCGTTACCTCAAATCTACATCGATGTTAACTGGAAACTACTGCACCAACCTCTGCTACATGGATGGTCCTAATCCTAAAGACCTAGAAGAACCCATTCCCAGAGGGCTGCCTTTTAGGCATTGGGCCTTCTGTGCCTAATGGAAGATCTTAACCTGTTCATATCAGTTCTTATACACAAGGCCACAATGTAATCTCTGCACACAACAAGTCAGTGCAGGAAGGAGAAGGAGTCCCATATACAGCAAACTTCTACACTTCCAGACAGGGAGGCAAGTTGTTAAAAGTCAACGTGGACTCCCATAGTTTGCTGGTTACAGAACATGAGGCTGCATGATGAGGACTACATATCAGTGAAGGATCTATATGATGGTGCTACATTTTAATCTGATCTATGAAATGCCTCATTTTTACACGCCCGTAAACCAGCTCCACCATAGTAGGGTCATCAGTACCACGGTGAGAGCCACAGTAAAGTATAGGAGGGACTAAATGGGCAAGATAAAATATTAAAGGAGGACTCCAGTGATAATGATCTTTCCCAGAGTGGTCTACCATAGTAGCAGAGGGTCCTCTGGGGAGCACAGGCCTTGAACTAGGACCCAAGGGGTTTAATTTATACCTCTGCTATCCAATTTTACAGATATAATTATTAGTTTAGTTGTCATCACTAAGTTGTCTATCAATATCTCCATCCCAAAAAGGGGACATTCAGTAAAAATGACTTTGTGATGGGTCATAGATGAGAAATCACAAAGGTGCTGTCGGCGATCTTGACTTCCCACTGGCTTCCAGAAGAAAAGTGCTCTACAGAGAGATCAATCCTCTTTGAAACCTCTCAAAAATCACATTCTACGCATAAATCCACCAAGACATCACCAACGGGGTCTTCTAAGATCTGCAAAATGATCTTCAGATTCTAGATACATGCAGGGCCGGATTAACGTAGGGGCGGATGGAGCTGTAGCTCCAGGCCCCTGCATAAAAATAGGCCCAGCAGCCGGGCTGTTGCAGCCCGCATAGGCCACCCGGAGCTTGGCCCGCAGCCTCACTGAAGTCGCCTGGTGGCCGCCCGCCTGTGTCACTTTAAGATATTCAGACGCGTCATGCATGACGTGCCTGTTAGGCCCGCCCCTACGCTCCCCATCCCCCTCCCGGACTCCACAGAGGAGCGATAGCAGAGAGTGGCACTCTGCACCGCTACTGGCTGGCCTCACTGCCTCACCGGGGAGGAGGGTGAGCTTGGGGAGATGGGGGAACTAGCATGTGACCAGATTGGGATTGGGGGCCGGATTGTGAGCTTCGAGATGGGGGAATGAGCACTGTGACCAGATTGAGGGGAGGGGGGCTGGTGAGCCTGAACAAGATTGCTGGGGGATAGGGGGCTGGTTATGAAGGGAAACCAGATTTCTGACTACTGTGGGGATTGGGGGAAGGAGTGATGAGCCTAAAAATGATTTCTGGGGGAATGGGGAACAAGATAATTGACTTCTCTGGGAGTGTGGTGGGGATAGTGCCGGAATGTGATTAGTCTGTGGGGGTGGAGATCTAAGTTTGATTGGTGCAGCTCTGTGTGGGTCACCAATATATGGGGTACCAATGTATGTCGGACAGTGGTGGGGAGGGCAGCCCTCAGTCACTTAAAAATGAGCAAGGGCTGCTCTTCCCCACTGTAGCCCCACTATGCGGTTGGTGGGAGGAGGGTCCCCATATACTGGTCCCTTAGGAGGATTCCGATGAGCAGTGACAATCTTTACAATTTTTTTCAGAAAAGTTGTAAACTTCTTTAAGCCGTGCAGGTCAGGCAGTATTGTTGAAATATTTGGGACATAGCTAGTAAATATACGAAAATGGCGCACAGGGTATTTAAGCAATAGAACAGGGTGCTCTCAGAGAGGTGATACCACCCAACACCTCAGTAGTAAAGTAAATTGATATAAAGATCTAAGCACTCCACTGATATAGGAATAAAATTAATTATTTATTAAAATGAAGCAGATCCAATAGTGACACAATCAAAGTACGGATACCACAATTAGCTATGAGTACAGTGTCAACACAGTGTATGTAGTACAAATCATCGGATATTAACAATGGTGTTCTCACTGCATAGAACTCATATTCCATGCACAATACGCCTGCAATGACCGACAGTGCATGAACAATAGCAGTGCCTGATATGTTCTAGCAGCAGTGTTCTGTAATGAGTCCAATAGCAGTAGCATTTTCAGACGATATAGTACGGAAGATTGTACTTAATCAAATATTAGCTAGTTCAGCGACACGCACACAATATACACTGTGTAGAGTCTACAGCTGCGTGTTTAAACGTAGCAATCCGCATGTCTGCAGCTTCCAAAGCATCAGGAGACAATGCCCTCTGGCGCACTAGTGCCTTTAGCCTGGAGCAGAGGAAGCATTGTCTCCTGTTGCTTTGTGAGGCTGTAGACACATTGGGGATTGCTGCATTTATAAACGCACCAAAGACTGTTGAACTCTACTACAGTAATATATTGTGTGCGTTATCGCTGAACTAGCTTAATATTTGATTGAAGTAAAATTGCTTTGTGGCACCTATATCGTACTGAAAAATATTGCTGCTATTGAGACCTTATTGTAGGAACACTGCTGCTATTGAGACTTGCATTGTAGGTACACTCTGATATTGTTCATGCACTTTATTCGTCATTTACTGGAGGCTACATGAGTATATATGGAATATAAGTTTATACAGTGTGGGCACCATTGTTTATTTTCTAATTGATTTTTGCACTACATGCACTTTGTTGCATTGACACTTTTTCAGTATTTTAGTTGAATTGTGGGTATCCAGCACTTTTGCACATTGTAATGTCACTATTGGATCTGCTTCATTTTAATAAATAATTAATTTTATTCCCCTATATCAGTGGAGTGCCCAGATCTTTTATATCAATTTACATAGCTAGTAAATACCTGGTTTATGTCACATACTTGTGTTATATTACTTTCCTGTACGGCTCAGCACACCGAGAGCTTCAGCTTAGATTTTTTTATTTTTTTTTGCGTACCTTTATAGATGTTGCCTTAATGTCACTAAATGGGGGGCCAGTGCGTAACAGGTGTGGCTGGGGGTGCGCTATCCTCCTGGGCTGCAACACTTCTGCCTTGTGAGTTCATGCCTGCACCTTCTTTGACACACACACATCCCGTATGCGCTGTGAATGGGGATTGCGGTGCATGTACAGTCTCAGGTTCCTACAGACTCCACATTTGTGTACCGCAATCCCCATTCACCCATTCATGGCACATGCGCAGGATCTCAACACGTCGCTGTCAAGTGAACCGTTGGTGTCAACCAAAGGAGCGGGCATGATTTCACATGGGAGAGGTGTTACGGTCTGAAGGGCACAAAGGGCCCCCTACCCACACCTCTTTTGACACTCTGGGCCCCCATAAGTGTTTTACTTAAAAAAATAAAGGCTAAAGAACAGATTCTATAAAGGTATGCAAGGTATTGATACATCAACATCTATTCAGCTATGCTGGTAATTTCATATGCATAAAAGATATGACAGATTTGTGTTATAAAAAATTGCTCTGCGTTGCGTTTTCATTTTCTATAAAAAGGCCCATTAAAATCTTCAGCACCAGGCCCATGATGCTCTTAATCCGGCCCTGGATACATGTGAGAAGACCACAATGGTGGAGTCTTGGTATATCTAACCCATAAAAGAAATCTCAGAACAACTCAGAAGATTGAACACATTATGGGATTGTCTTCTAATGAACCTTCAGGGCTTATTATTTTTAAGAGTCTCGAGGGTCCTCGGGAAACTTGTGGGTCAGTCCAGTTGGCTTGCTCCTGCTTATTACCATGGCCAAGTAGAACCACCTTCTCTTTTTTTACTGTTGGAACTCAAGTATATGTCTTCTGCACCACAGAGATTGCAAATTTGTGGGTGACCGTGGACCCTTGAGACACATCATATTGCATATGTGAACTGTTTTCCGACATGATACAAAAAGCAAAACCAGCCATGACTATTTTGTGTTGCAATTTAGTTTTGGCATAATAAATTGCAGATAAAATATCAAATAATAATGTCCCCGGCAGAAGAGACTGGACTAAAAAATAAAAAAAATAAAAAAATAAAATACAAATCTCATTACGGTCATTTTTTTGCAATTAAAACGAGAAAATGCTCAATTTTGTGGCTGCAGCAGTGGATCTTTCTGAACAT
>JAKVIS010004204.1:0-14419 GCA_033119425.1 Bufotes viridis | reverse complement strand
TGTCCTGGAATATATGATGGTTACCGGGTATATATATTCTAATCCCGGGTGTTTATACTATTTGGTGGGTGTATATAATGTCCTGGTAAATATGATGGTTACCGGTGTATAGGATGGTTACCGGGTATATATATTGTAATCCCGGGTGTTTATACTATTTGGTGGGTGTATATAATGTCCTGGTAAATATGATGGTTACGGTGTATTGGATGGTTACGGGTATATATATTCTAATTCCCGGTTGTTTATACTATTAGGTGGGTATATAAAATATCCGGGTGTATAGGATGGTTTCCGGGTATATATATTGTAATCCCCGGGTGTTTATACTATTTGGTGGGTATATATGATGTCCGGCTGTATAGGATGGTTACCGGTATATATATTGTAATCCCGGGTGTTTATACTATTTGGTGGGTATATATAATGTCTGGGTATATATAATGTCCGGGTGTATAGGATGGTTACCGGGTATATATATTCTAATACCCGGTGCTTATACTATTTGGTGGGTGTATATAATGTCCTGGTATATATGATGGTTAGCGGGTATATATATTCTAATCCCGGGTGTTTATACTATTAGGTGGGTGTATATAATGTCCTGGTGTATATGATGGATACCGGTGTATTCAATGGTTACCGGGTATATATATTGTTATCCCGGGTGTTTATACTATTTGGTGGGTATATATAATGTCCGGGTATATATAATGTCCAGGTGTATAGCATGGTTACCGGGTATATATATTTTAATCTCCGGGTGTTTATACTATTTGGTGGGTGTATATAATGTCCTGGAATATATGATGGTTACCGGGTATATATATTCTAATTCCCGGTGTTTATACTATTTGGTGGGTGTATATAATGTCCTGGTAAATATGATGGTTACCGGGTGTATAGGATGGTTACCGGGTATATATATTGTAATCCCGGGTGTTTATACTATTTGGTGGGTGTATATAATGTCCTGGTAAATATGATGGTTACCGGGTGTATAGGATGGTTACCGGGTATATATATTGTAATCCCGGGTGTTTATACTATTTGGTGGGTAGATATATTGTCCTGGTAAATATGATGGTTACCGGGTATATATATTCTAATCCCGGTTGTTTATACTATTAGGTGGGTATATAAAATATCCGGGTGTATAGGATGGTTTCCGGGTATATATATTGTAATCCCCGGGTGTTTATACTATTTGGTGGGTATATATGATGTCTGGCTGTATAGGATGGTTACCGGGTATATATATTGTAATCCCCGGGTGTTTATACTATTTGGTGGGTATATATAATGTCTGGGTATATATAATGTCCGGGTGTATAGGATGGTTACCGGGTATATATATTCTAATACCCGGGTGCTTATACTATTTGGTGGGTGTATATAATGTCCTGGTATATATGATGGTTAGCGGGTATATATATTCTAATCCCCGGGTGTTTATACTATTAGGTGGGTATATAAAATATCCGGGTGTATAGGATGGTTTCCGGGTATATATATTGTAATCCCCGGGTGTTTATACTATTTTGTGGGTATATATAATGTCTGGGTATATATAATGTCCGGGTGTATAGGATGGTTACCGGGTATATATATTCTAATACCCGGTGCTTATACTATTTGGTGGGTGTATATAATGTCCTGGTATATATGATGGTTAGCGGGTATATATATTCTAATCCCCGGGTGTTTATACTATTCGGTGGGTGTATATAATGTCCTGGTGTATATGATGGATACCGGGTGTATTCAATGGTTACCGGGTATATATATTGTTATCCCTGGGTGTTTATACTATTTGGTGGGTTTATATAATGTCCGGGTATATATAATGTCAAGGTGTATAGCATGGTTACCGGGTATATATATTTTAATCTCCGGGTGTTTATACTATTTGGTGGGTGTATATAATGTCCTGGAAAATATGATGGTTACCGGGTATATATATTGTAATCCCCGGGTGTTTATACTATTTGGTGGCTGTATATAATGTCCTGGTAAATATGATGGTTACCGGGTATATATATTGTAATCCCCGGGTGTTTATACTATTTGGTGGGTGTATATAATGTCCTGGTAAATATGATGGTTACCGGGTGTATAGGATGGTTACCGGGTATATATATTGTAATCCCCGGGTGTTTATACTATTTGGTGGGTAGATATATTGTCCTGGTAAATATGATGGTTACCGGGTATATATATTCTAATCCCCGGTTGTTTATACTATTAGGTGGGTATATAAAATATCCGGGTGTATAGGATGGTTTCCGGGTATATATATTGTAATCCCCGGGTGTTTATACTATTTGGTGGGTATATATAATGTCCGGGTGTATAGGATGGTTTCCGGGTATATATATTGTAATCCCCGGGTGTTTATACTATTTGGTGGGTATATATAATGTCTGGGTATATATAATGTCCGGGTGTATAGGATGGTTAACGGGTATATATATTCTAATTCCCGGGTGTTTATACTATTTGGTGGGTGTATATAATGTCCTGGTAAATATGATGGTTAGCGGGTATATATATTCTAATCCCGGGTGTTTATACTATTAGGTGGGTGTATATAATGTCCTGGTGTATATGATGGATACCGGGTGTATTCAATGGTTACCGGGTATATATATTGTTATCCCCGGTGTTTATACTATTTGGTGGGTATATATAATGTCCGGGTGTATAGCATGGTTACCGGGTATATATATTTTAATCTCCGGGTGTTTATACTATTTGTTGGGTGTATATAATGTCCTGGTATATATGATGGTTACTGGGTATATATATTCTAATCCTCGGCTGTTTATACTATTAGGTGGGTATATATAATGTCCGTGTATATATAATGTCCGGGTGTATAGGATGGTTACCGGGTATATATATTCTATTTCACGGGTGTTTATACTATTTGGAGGGTGTATATAATGTCCTGGTATATATGATGGTTACCGTGTGTATTGGATGGTTACCGGGTATATATATTCTAATTCCGGGTGTTTATACTATTTGGTGGGTAAATAAAATATCCGGTGTATAGGATGGTTTCGGGTATATATATTGTAATCCCGGGTGTTTATACTATTTGGTGGGTATATATGATGTCCGGGTATATATAATGTCCGGTGTATAGGATGGTTTCCGGTATATATATTGTAATCCCCAGGTGTTTATACTATTTGGTGGGTATATATGATGTCCGGCTGTATAGGATGGTTACCGGGTATATATATTGTAATCCCGGGTGTTTATACTATTTGGTGGGTATAAATAATGTCTGGGTATATATAATGTCCGGGTGTAGAGGATGGTTACCGGGTATATATATTCTAATACCCGGTGCTTATACTATTTAGTGGGTGTATATAATGTCCTGGTATATATGATGGTTAGCGGGTATATATATTCTAATCCCCGGGTGTTTATACTATTAGGTGGGTGTATATAATGTCCTGGTGTATATGATGGATACCGGGTGTATTCAATGGTTACCGGGTATATATATTGTTATCCCCGGGTGTTTATACTATTTGGTGGGTATATATAATGTCCGGGTGTATAGCATGGTTACCGGGTATATATATTTTAATCTCCGGGTGTTTATACTATTTGGTGGGTGTATATAATGTCCGGGTGTATAGGATGGTTACCGGGTATATATATTGTAATCCCCGGGTGTTTATACTATTTGGTGGGTGTATATAATGTCCTGTTATATATGATGGTTACTGTGTGTATTTGATGGTTACCGGGTATATATATTCTAATTCCCGGGTGTTTATACTATTTGGTGGGTAAATAAAATATCCGGGTGTATAGGATGGTTTCCGGGTATATATATTGTAATCCCCGGGTGTTTATACTATTTGGTGGGTATATATGATGTCCGGCTGTATAGGATGGTTACCGGGTATATATATTGTAATCCTCGGGTGTTTATACTATTTGGTGGGTATATATAATGTCTGGGTATATATAATGTCCGGGTGTATAGGATGGTTACCGGGTATATATATTCTAATACCCGGGTGCTTATACTATTTGGTGGGTGTATATAATGTCCTGGTATATATGATGGTTAGCGGGTATATATATTCTAATCCCCGGGTGTTTATACTATTAGGTGGGTGTATATAATGTCCTGGTGTATATGATGGATACCGGGTGTATTCAATGGTTACCGGGTATATATATTGTTATCCCTGGGTGTTTATACTATTTGGTGGGTATTTATAATGTCCGGGTATATATAATGTCCAGGTGTATAGCATGGTTACCGGGTATATATATTTTAATCTCCGGGTGTTTATACTATTTGGTGGGTGTATATAATGTCCTGGAATATATGATTGTTACCGGGTATATATATTCTAATTGCCGGGTGTTTATACTATTTGGTGGGTGTATTTAATGTCCTGGTAAATATGATGGTTACCGGGTGTATAGGATGGTTACCGGGTATATATATTGTAATCCCCGGGTGTTTATACTATTTGGTGGGTGTATATAAGGTCCTGGTAAATATGATGGTTACCGGGTGTATAGGATGGTTACCGGGTATATATTGTAATCCCCGGGTGATTATACTATTTGGTGGGTAGATATATTGTCCTGGTAAATATGATGGTTACCGGGTATATATATTCTAATCCCCGGTTGTTTATACTATTAGGTGGGTATATAAAATATCCGGGTGTATAGGATGGTTTCGGGTATATATATTGTAATCCCGGGTGTTTATACTATTTGGTGGGTATATATGATGTCCGGCTGTATAGGATGGTTACCGGGTATATATATTGTAATCCCCGGTGTTTATACTATTTGGTGGGTATATATAATGTCTGGGTATATATAATGTCCGGGTGTATAGGATGGTTACCGGGTATATATATTCTAATACCCGGTGCTTATACTATTTGGTGGGTGTATATAATGTCCTGGTATATATGATGGTTAGCGGGTATATATATTCTAATCCCGGGTGTTTATACTATTAGGTGGGTGTATATAATGTCCTGGTGTATATGATGGATACCGGGTGTATTCAATGGTTACCGGGTATATATATTGTTATCCCTGGGTGTTTATACTATTTGGTGGGTATATATAATGTCCGGTATATATAATGTCCAGGTGTATAGCATGGTTACCGGGTATATATATTTTAATCTCCGGGTGTTTATACTATTTGGTGGGTGTATATAATGTCCTGGAATATATGATGGTTACCGGGTATATATATTCTAATTCCCGGTGTTTATACTATTTGGTGGGTGTATATAATGTCCTGGTAAATATGATGGTTACCGGGTGTATAGGATGGTTACCGGGTATATATATTGTAATCCCCGGTGTTTATACTATTTGGTGGGTGTATATAATGTCCTGGTAAATATGATGGTTACCGGGTGTATAGGATGGTTACCGGGTATATATATTGTAATCCCGGGTGTTTATACTATTTGGTGGGTAGATATATTGTCCTGGTAAATATGATGGTTACCGGGTATATATATTCTAATCCCGGTTGTTTATACTATTAGGTGGGTATATAAAATATCCGGGTGTATAGGATGGTTTCCGGTATATATATTGTAATCCCGGGTGTTTATACTATTTGGTGGGTATATATGATGTCCGGCTGTATAGGATGGTTACCGGGTATATATATTGTAATCCCGGGTGTTTATACTATTTGGTGGGTATATATAATGTCTGGGTATATATAATGTCCGGGTGTATAGGATGGTTACCGGGTATATATATTCTAATACCCGGTGCTTATACTATTTGGTGGGTGTATATAATGTCCTGGTATATATGATGGTTAGCGGGTATATATATTCTAATCCCGGGTGTTTATACTATTAGGTGGGTGTATATAATGTCCTGGTGTATATGATGGATACCGGGTGTATTCAATGGTTACCGGGTATATATATTGTTATCCCTGGGTGTTTATACTATTTGGTGGGTATATATAATGTCCGGGTATATATAATGTCCAGGTGTATAGCATGGTTACCGGGTATATATATTTTAATCTCCGGTGTTTATACTATTTGGTGGGTGTATATAATGTCCTGGAATATATGATGGTTACCGGGTATATATATTCTAATTCCCGGTGTTTATACTATTTGGTGGGTGTATATAATGTCCTGGTAAATATGATGGTTACCGGGTGTATAGGATGGTTACCGGGTATATATATTGTAATCCCCGGTGTTTATACTATTTGGTGGGTGTATATAATGTCCTGGTAAATATGATGGTTACCGGGTGTATAGGATGGTTACCGGGTATATATATTGTAATCCCGGGTGTTTATACTATTTGGTGGGTAGATATATTGTCCTGGTAAATATGATGGTTACCGGTATATATATTCTAATCCCGGTTGTTTATACTATTAGGTGGGTATATAAAATATCCGGGTGTATAGGATGGTTTCCGGTATATATATTGTAATCCCGGGTGTTTATACTATTTGGTGGGTATATATGATGTCCGGCTGTATAGGATGGTTACCGGGTATATATATTGTAATCCCGGGTGTTTATACTATTTGGTGGGTATATATAATGTCTGGGTATATATAATGTCCGGGTGTATAGGATGGTTACCGGGTATATATATTCTAATACCCGGTGCTTATACTATTTGGTGGGTGTATATAATGTCCTGGTATATATGATGGTTAGCGGGTATATATATTCTAATCCCGGGTGTTTATACTATTAGGTGGGTGTATATAATGTCCTGGTGTATATGATGGATACCGGGTGTATTCAATGGTTACCGGTATATATATTGTTATCCCGGGTGTTTATACTATTTGGTGGGTATATATAATGTCCGGGTATATATAATGTCCAGGTGTATAGCATGGTTACCGGGTATATATATTTTAATCTCCGGGTGTTTATACTATTTGGTGGGTGTATATAATGTCCTGGAATATATGATGGTTACCGGTATATATATTCTAATTCCCGGTGTTTATACTATTTGGTGGGTGTATATAATGTCCTGGTAAATATGATGGTTACCGGGTGTATAGGATGGTTACCGGGTATATATATTGTAATCCCGGGTGTTTATACTATTTGGTGGGTGTATATAATGTCCTGGTAAATATGATGGTTACCGGGTGTATAGGATGGTTACCGGGTATATATATTTGTAATCCCGGGTGTTTATACTATTTGGTGGGTAGATATATTGTCCTGGTAAATATGATGGTTACCGGGTATATATATTCTAATCCTCGGTTGTTTATACTATTAGGTGGGTATATAAAATATCCGGGTGTATAGGATGGTTTCCGGTATATATATTGTAATCCCGGGTGTTTATACTATTTGGTGGGTATATATGATGTCCGGCTGTATAGGATGGTTACCGGGTATATATATTGTAATCCCGGGTGTTTATACTATTTGGTGGGTATATATAATGTCTGGGTATATATAATGTCCGGGTGTATAGGATGGTTACCGGGTATATATATTCTAATACCCGGTGCTTATACTATTTGGTGGGTGTATATAATGTCCTGGTATATATGATGGTTAGCGGGTATATATATTCTAATCCCGGGTGTTTATACTATTAGGTGGGTATATAAAATATCCGGGTGTATAGGATGGTTTCCGGGTATATATATTGTAATCCCGGGTGTTTATACTATTTTGTGGGTATATATAATGTCTGGGTATATATAATGTCCGGGTGTATAGGATGGTTACCGGGTATATATATTCTAATACCCGGTGCTTATACTATTTGGTGGGTGTATATAATGTCCTGGTATATATGATGGTTAGCGGGTATATATATTCTAATCCCGGGTGTTTATACTATTAGGTGGGTGTATATAATGTCCTGGTGTATATGATGGATACCGGGTGTATTCAATGGTTACCGGGTATATATATTGTTATCCCCGGGTGTTTATACTATTTGGTGGGTATATATAATGTCCGGGTATATATAATGTCCAGGTGTATAGCATGGTTACCGGGTATATATATTTTAATCTCCGGGTGTTTATACTATTTGGTGGGTGTATATAATGTCCTGGAATATATGATGGTTACCGGGTATATATATTCTAATTCCCGGGTGTTTATACTATTTGGTGGGTGTATATAATGTCCTGGTAAATATGATGGTTACCGGGTGTATAGGATGGTTACCGGGTATATATATTGTAATCCCGGGTGTTTATACTATTTGGTGGGTGTATATAATGTCCTGGTAAATATGATGGTTACCGGGTGTATAGGATGGTTACCGGGTATATATATTTTGTAATCCCGGGTGTTTATACTATTTGGTGGGTAGATATATTGTCCTGGTAAATATGATGGTTACCGGGTATATATATTCTAATCCCGGTTGTTTATACTATTAGGTGGGTATATAAAATATCCGGGTGTATAGGATGGTTTCCGGTATATATATTGTAATCCCCGGTGTTTATACTATTTGGTGGGTATATATGATGTCCGGCTGTATAGGATGGTTACCGGGTATATATATTGTAATCCCGGGTGTTTATACTATTTGGTGGGTATATATAATGTCTGGGTATATATAATGTCCGGGTGTATAGGATGGTTACCGGGTATATATATTCTAATACCCGGTGCTTATACTATTTGGTGGGTGTATATAATGTCCTGGTATATATGATGGTTAGCGGGTATATATATTCTAATCCCGGGTGTTTATACTATTAGGTGGGTGTATATAATGTCCTGGTGTATATGATGGATACCGGGTGTATTCAATGGTTACCGGGTATATATATTGTTATCCCGGGTGTTTATACTATTTGGTGGGTATATATAATGTCCGGGTATATATAATGTCCAGGTGTATAGCATGGTTACCGGGTATATATATTTTAATCTCCGGGTGTTTATACTATTTGGTGGGTGTATATAATGTCCTGGAATATATGATGGTTACCGGGTATATATATTCTAATTCCCGGTGTTTATACTATTTGGTGGGTGTATATAATGTCCTGGTAAATATGATGGTTACCGGGTGTATAGGATGGTTACCGGGTATATATATTGTAATCCCGGGTGTTTATACTATTTGGTGGGTGTATATAATGTCCTGGTAAATATGATGGTTACCGGGTGTATAGGATGGTTACCGGGTATATATATTGTAATCCCGGGTGTTTATACTATTTGGTGGGTAGATATATTGTCCTGGTAAATATGATGGTTACCGGGTATATATATTCTAATCCTCGGTTGTTTATACTATTAGGTGGGTATATAAAATATCCGGGTGTATAGGATGGTTTCCGGTATATATATTGTAATCCCGGGTGTTTATACTATTTGGTGGGTATATATGATGTCCGGCTGTATAGGATGGTTACCGGGTATATATATTGTAATCCCCGGGTGTTTATACTATTTGGTGGGTATATATAATGTCTGGGTATATATAATGTCCGGGTGTATAGGATGGTTACCGGGTATATATATTCTAATACCCGGGTGCTTATACTATTTGGTGGGTGTATATAATGTCCTGGTATATATGATGGTTAGCGGGTATATATATTCTAATCCCCGGGTGTTTATACTATTAGGTGGGTATATAAAATATCCGGGTGTATAGGATGGTTACCGGGTATATATATTGTAATCCCCGGGTGTTTATACTATTTGGTGGGTATATATAATGTCTGGGTATATATAATGTCCGGGTGTATAGGATGGTTACCGGGTATATATATTCTAATACCCGGGTGCTTATACTATTTGGTGGGTGTATATAATGTCCTGGTATATATGATGGTTAGCGGGTATATATATTCTAATCCCCGGGTGTTTATACTATTAGGTGGGTGTATATAATGTCCTGGTGTATATGATGGATACCGGGTGTATTCAATGGTTACCGGGTATATATATTGTTATCCCTGGGTGTTTATACTATTTGGTGGGTATATATAATGTCCGGGTATATATAATGTCCAGGTGTATAGCATGGTTACCGGGTATATATATTTTAATCTCCGGGTGTTTATACTATTTGGTGGGTGTATGTAATGTACTGGAATATATGATGGTTACCGGGTATATATATTCTAATCCCCGGGTGTTTATACTATTTGGTGGGTGTATATAATGTCCTGGTAAATATGATGGTTACCGGGTGTATAGGATGGTTACCGGGTATATATTGTAATCCCCGGGTGATTATACTATTTGGTGGGTAGATATATTGTCCTGGTAAATATGATGGTTACCGGGTATATATATTCTAATCCCCGGTTGTTTATACTATTAGGTGGGTATATAAAATATCCGGGTGTATAGGATGGTTTCCGGGTATATATATTGTAATCCCCGGGTGTTTATACTATTTGGTGGGTATATATGATGTCCGGCTGTATAGGATGGTTACCGGGTATATATATTGTAATCCCCGGGTGTTTATACTATTTGGTGGGTATATATAATGTCTGGGTATATATAATGTCCGGGTGTATAGGATGGTTACCGGGTATATATATTCTAATACCCGGGTGCTTATACTATTTGGTGGGTGTATATAATGTCCTGGTATATATGATGGTTAGCGGGTATATATATTCTAATCCCCGGGTGTTTATACTATTAGGTGGGTGTATATAATGTCCTGGTGTATATGATGGATACCGGGTGTATTCAATGGTTACCGGGTATATATATTGTTATCCCCGGGTGTTTATACTATTTGGTGGGTATATATAATGTCCGGGTGTATAGCATGGTTACCGGGTATATATATTTTAATCTCCGGGTGTTTATACTATTTGTTGGGTGTATATAATGTCCTGGTATATATGATGGTTACTGGGTATATATATTCTAATCCCGGCTGTTTATACTATTAGGTGGGTATATATAATGTCCGTGTATATATAATGTCCGGGTGTATAGGATGGTTACCGGGTATATATATTCTATTTCACGGGTGTTTATACTATTTGGAGGGTGTATATAATGTCCTGGTATATATGATGGTTACCGTGTGTATTGGATGGTTACCGGTATATATATTCTAATTCCCGGTGTTTATACTATTTGGTGGGTAAATAAAATATCCGGGTGTATAGGATGGTTTCCGGTATATATATTGTAATCCCGGGTGTTTATACTATTTGGTGGGTATATATGATGTCGGGCTGTATAGGATGGTTACCGGGTATATATATTGTAATCCCCGGTGTTTATACTATTTGGTGGGTATATATAATGTCTGGGTATATATAATGTCCGGGTGTAGAGGATGGTTACCGGGTATATATATTCTAATACCCGGTGCTTATACTATTTAGTGGGTGTATATAATGTCCTGGTATATATGATGGTTAGCGGGTATATATATTCTAATCCCGGGTGTTTATACTATTAGGTGGGTGTATATAATGTCCTGGTGTATATGATGGATACCGGTGTATTCAATGGTTACCGGTATATATATTGTTATCCCGGGTGTTGATACTATTTGGTGGGTGTATATAATGTCCGGGTATATATAATGTTCGGGTGTATAGGATGGTTACCGGGTATATATATTCTGATCCCTGGGTGTTTATACTATTTGGTGGGTGTATATAATGTCCTGGTATATATGACGGTTACCAGGTGTATAGGATAGTTACCGGGTATATATATTTTAATCCCCGGGTGTTTATACTATTTGGTGGGTATATATGATGTCCGGCTGTATAGGATGGTTACCGGGTATATATATTGTAATCCCCGTGTTTTTTACTATTTGGTGGGTATATATAATGTCTGGGTATATATAATGTTCGGGTGTATAGGATGGTTATCGGGTATATATATTTTAATCCCCGGGTGTTTATACTATTTGGTGGGTGTATATAATGTCCTGGTATATATGATGGTTAGCGGGTATATATATTCTAATCCCGGGTGTTTATACTATTAGGTGGGTGTATATAATGCCCTGGTGTATATGATGGATTCCGGGTGTATTCAATGGTTACCGGGTATATATATTGTTATCCCGGGTGTTTATACTATTTGGTGGGTATATATAATGTCCGGGTGTATAGCATGGTTACCGGGTATATATATTTTAATCTCCGGTGTTTATACTATTTGGTGGGTGTATATAATGTCCGGTGTATAGGATGGTTACCGGGTATATATATTGTAATCCCGGGTGTTTATACTATTTGGTGGGTGTATATAATGTCCTGTTATATATGATGGTTACTGTGTGTATTGGATGGTTACCGGTATATATATTCTAATTCCCGGTTGTTTATACTATTTGGTGGGTATATAAAATATCCGGGTGTATAGGATGGTTTCCGGGTATATATATTGTAATCCCGGGTGTTTATACTATTTGGTGGGTATATATGATGTCCGGCTGTATAGGATGGTTACCGGGTATATATATTGTAATCCCCGGGTGTTTATACTATTTGGTGGGTATATATAATGTCTGGGTATATATAATGTCCGGGTGTATAGGATGGTTACCGGGTATATATATTCTAATACCCGGGTGCTTATACTATTTGGTGGGTGTATATAATGTCCTGGTATATATGATGGTTAGCGGGTATATATATTCTAATCCCGGGTGTTTATACTATTAGGTGGGTGTATATAATGTCCTGGTGTATATGATGGATACCGGGTGTATTCAATGGTTACCGGGTATATATATTGTTATCCCTGGGTGTTTATACTATTTGGTGGGTATATATAATGTCCGGGTATATATAATGTCCAGGTGTATAGCATGGTTACCGGGTATATATATTTTAATCTCCGGTGTTTATACTATTTGGTGGGTGTATATAATGTCCTGGAATATATGATGGTTACCGGGTATATATATTCTAATTCCCGGTGTTTATACTATTTGGTGGGTGTATATAATGTCCTGGTAAATATGATGGTTACCGGGTGTATAGGATGGTTACCGGGTATATATATTGTAATCCACGGGTGTTTATACTATTTGGTGGGTGTATATAATGTCCTGGTAAATATGATGGTTACCGGGTGTATAGGATGGTTACCGGGTATATATATTGTAATCCCCGGGTGTTTATACTATTTGGTGGGTAGATATATTGTCCTGGTAAATATGATGGTTACCGGGTATATATATTCTAATCCTCGGTTGTTTATACTATTAGGTGGGTATATAAAATATCCGGGTGTATAGGATGGTTTCCGGGTATATATATTGTAATCCCCGGGTGTTTATACTATTTGGTGGGTATATATGATGTCCGGCTGTATAGGATGGTTACCGGGTATATATTGTAATCCCCGGGTGTTTATACTATTTGGTGGGTATATATAATGTCTGGGTATATATAATGTCCGGGTGTATAGGATGGTTACCGGTATATATATTCTAATACCCGGTGCTTATACTATTTGGTGGGTGTATATAATGTCCTGGTATATATGATGGTTAGCGGGTATATATATTCTAATCCTCGGGTGTTTATACTATTAGGTGGGTGTATATAATGTCCTGGTGTATATGATGGATACCGGGTGTATTCAATGGTTACCGGGTATATATATTGTTATCCCCGGTGTTTATACTATTTGGTGGGTATATATAATGTCCGGGTGTATAGCATGGTTACCGGGTATATATATTTTAATCTCCGGTGTTTATACTATTTGTTGGGTGTATATAATGTCCTGGTATATATGATGGTTACTGGGTATATATATTCTAATCCCCGGCTGTTTATACTATTAGGTGGGTATATATAATGTCCGTGTATATATAATGTCCGGGTGTATAGGATGGTTACCGGGTATATATATTCTATTTCACGGGTGTTTATACTATTTGGAGGGTGTATATAATGTCCTGGTATATATGATGGTTACCGTGTGTATTGGATGGTTACCGGGTATATATATTCTAATTCCCGGGTGTTTATACTATTTGGTGGGTAAATAAAATATCCGGGTGTATAGGATGGTTTCCGGGTATATATATTGTAATCCCCGGGTGTTTATACTATTTGGTGGGTATATATGATGTCCGGGTATATATAATGTCCGGGTGTATAGGATGGTTTCCGGGTATATATATTGTAATCCCCAGGTGTTTATACTATTTGGTGGGTATATATGATGTCCGGCTGTATAGGATGGTTACCGGGTATATATATTGTAATCCCCGGGTGTTTATACTATTTGGTGGGTATAAATAATGTCTGGGTATATATAATGTCCGGGTGTAGAGGATGGTTACCGGGTATATATATTCTAATACAAGGTTGCTTATACTATTTAGTGGGTGTATATAATGTCCTGGTATATATGATGGTTAGCGGGTATATATATTCTAA
>JAKVIS010004203.1:0-14545 GCA_033119425.1 Bufotes viridis | reverse complement strand
TGCCCGCCCTGTCCCCAGTATTAAAACATTAGTGGGCAGTGTGCCCCCTGTCCCCAGTAATAAATACAGTATTGGTGGCCAGTGCGCCTCCCCATCCCCCTTCCTCCCTCCCCAGTAATAAAATCATTGGTGGCCGTGGCCACAGGGTCCCCTCACCTCCTCCTCATTGGTGGCAGTGGCAGTAATCAGAGCCCCAGCAGTGTAATGCTGGGGCTCCGATCGATTACCATGGCAACCAGGACGCTCCTGAAGTCCTGGCTGCCTTAGTCAGCTCCCTGCTGCTGTGTGTACTGTGCACAGGGCAGCAGGAGAGAGGTGAGATCCTATTCACTCTGATAGAGCTGTAGGGGATAGAAAATGATTCCAGGTTCTAGCCCCTAAGGGAAATAGTTAATAAATAAACTGTAAAAGAAAAAAAAAAGTTAACAAAGTACACCTAAATATTAATTATAAATCACCCCCTTTCCCAATTTTACATATAAAATATATAAACAATACATAAATAAAATATTACATATCGCCGCGTCTCAAAAATCCAAACTATTAAAAAATCCACTTTTATGCGGTGAACGCCGTAAAAGAAAATAAAATAAAAGAAAAAATGCACAATTCGCTATTTTCTTTTAGTCGCCTTGTCCCCACAAAAAAGTAGGATAGGACTGTTGTATTATGAGCCAGCGGTTTCATTAAATGTGGAATGCACGCAGATTTTTTTGGCGTTTTTATTTTTTTCGCGTGGTATCGAATGGTATCGAGTATCGCAATACTTTTTTATGGTATGGATACCGAATCAAAATTTTGGTACCGAAACAACTCTAGGTGAGACATCCATGGGATTGTTGCTATCTATACTTCAGGGGGCAGGCGGTTCGGGTGGGAGTAATAGTACCATTATTGGGGGTTTGGGATGCATGCTTTGTGGCCTAGCTGGGGTCAGTCCGGATGGAGGGGGTTAGGTGCGGCCCCCTTACAGGCATGGGGATTGGGGACGGGGGCGAGTAATGTGCCCACACCTGCTAGCGGTGGGGTGGCTGGGTCAGGCGGAGGGGGGGGGGGACGAGGATAGGGCCAGGTTAGATGATGTGGCAAAAGGGGAAGTGTATGTGTGTTTTGAGGGTCCCCTGGGAGCACACTTAAAGCCTGACGTGAGGGAAAAAATCTGGCGGGGGGAATATGTAGAAATTTTTTCTCTCCTCCCATTAGAATGCTTTAATTTGGATGTGGTTAAGAAAGATGGGGTCAGGAAAGAGGAAGACGACCAGCGTTCACGCGGACATTTAGTAATTGGCTGCAGGCCTTTGCCATTCTAGAAAGTGTGATTGGGGAAAAATATCCTGAGTGTTGTTCAGCACTTTTTTGTTACCTGGACGCAATTGGGGAGGCTTATCGGGTGTATGGGGGTTCTGGGTGGATCAGATATGACGAACAATTTTGTCAAAGAAAGGCGGTCTGCCCTAACATGAGATGGGACCATAAGAATATAGCTTTATGGATGAGAGTTACGGCACCAGGAAGGACTGATCAGTCCTTTCTGAGTGAGTCAGGGGGGGGGGGGGGGCAGGGCAGCCCGCAGGGAATATGCCAGTCGCAAGGGGATTCTGCTTCCTTTTTAATGAAGGAAGTTGTAAGTTTGGACAAAAATGCAAGTTTAAGCACGAGTGTTCCACATGTGGGGGCAGCCATGGGGCCAACAGGTGTTTTAGAGGTGGTAGACAGAGAGGGGGTTTTGTAAAAGGGGTGGACTCCAGTGCGAGTGGAAAGGATGGGGGGGTTATCTAAGTAGATACCCTAACCAAGAGGTGGCAGAGTTTTTACATTTGGGTTTTATGTTAGGCTTAAAGGGAACCTGTCAACAGGATTTAGTGTATAGAGCTGGGGACATGGGCTGCTAGATGGTCGCTAGCACATCCGCAGTACCCAGTCCCCTTAGCTCTATGTGCCTTCATTGCGTCAAAAAAAAGGATTTTTGTGATATGTAAATTAGCCTGATATGAGTCCTGTGTCCGGAGATGAGTCAAACTTCCTGAGCGCAGCACAGCCCCGCGTCCTCGGAATCTCCTCCTTACTGGCCGACGTCACATAGCTGGAGCGCCGAAATCTCGCGATGCGCGAGCTAGCGCATGCGTAGTTTGTTCCCTGTGCTGATGCCAGCACAGGATAGGAACATGATGCCGACACTGCGCATGCGCTAGCTCGCGCATCGCGAGATTTCGGCGCTCCAGCTATGTGACGTCAGGAGGAGTAAGGAGGAGATTCCGAGGACGCGGGGCGGTGCTGCACTCAGGAAGTTTGACTCATCTCCGGACACAGGAGTCATATCAGGGTAATTTACATATCACAAAAATCCTTTTTTTGACGCAATGAAGGCACATAGAGCTAAGGGGACTGGGTACTGCGGATGTGCTAGCGACCATCTAGCAGCCCATGTCCCCAGCTCTATACACTAAATCCTGGTGACAGGTTCCCTTTAAACACAAGAATTTGTGTTCGGCACTAGAATACCCGGAAATCGTGTCGGAGAAGTTACACAGAGAGGTTTCTTTGGGAAGGATTGATGGACCGTTTTACGTCGTCCATGAGTAATTTGCGTGTTTCCCTCTGGGTTTTGGTTCCCAAAAGGAGCCGAATAAATTTCGCTCATACATCATTTATCCTTCTCTAAGGGTGCGTCGGTCAACGAGGGCATAGATCCTGAGCTTTGTTCGATGGTTTATGCCTCCTTTGACGCGCTGTCGAGTGGGTGAGAAAGTTAGGACCGAGTACCCTATTAGCTAAATCTGACATTGAGACAGGCATTTCGCCTGTTACCGGTTCACCCGGATAGTTTGTATTTACCGGGTTCTTTTTGGGATGACGGCTATTTTGTTGATAGGTGTTTGCCGATGGGGTGTTCAGTGTCTTGTGCCTATTTTGAGCGTTTCAGTTTAGGGCCGGCCGGGTCTAGAGTTTGTTCTTTGCTGTTATCTACGTTGCAGTCAGTTTCTGAGTTTTGTTGGGTTCCATTGGCGGTAGAAAAACAGTATTGTTGAGCGAACAGTTCGAGCATAGTTTTTGGGGTGTTCGGGACACGGACCCGAACATTTTAAAAAGCTCAGGTTCAGGTCCGTTGTTCGCGATTTCTTCCCGCTTTCTAAAGGGCTGCACAGCAGCCAATCAGCTAGCGTTTTACTTCTTGCTCTAAGAAGCCATCACAGCCATGCCTACTAATGGCATGGCTGTGATTGGCCAAGTGCAGCATGTGACCCAGCCTCTATTAAAGCTGGAGTCACGTAGCGCCGCACGTCACACTGCTCTGATTAGTGTAGGGAGAGGACGCAGCTTCTGTGAGGGCAAGATTAGGCAGGGAAAAGTCAGCAACAGTACCTAATGAACTGATCGATCTACAGCTGTGAATCATTCAACTTCTGCTAGTTAATTGCTCACTGGTTTTTAGGCTGCACAGAGCGTTTTTCTGTCACTTTTTTCTGGGGTGATCGGCAGCCATTTTGTGACTTGTGGTGCACCAGAACAAGCTGCCACCAAGTCCATTAATCCATCAATACTAGGGTTTTTTTTTTTTTTTGCTATATCCTACATCAAGGGCGTGGCTGTGCTTATTGTCACCCCTAGAAACTCAGGATAGCAATTTCTATATTTTATTAAGGGGTTAAATACAATTGCCAAAACACCAATAACCTAAATCTGGTGTTCCAGCTTTGGCTAGCCAAATTTAATACTGTCTGCTGTCTGGCAAAGGATAGATTATTTTCTGTGGTGAAATTCAATAGCCAAAATCAGGGCTGTGGAGTCGGTAGATAAATTGTCCGACTCCGACTCCGACTCCGACTCCTCAGATTTTGAAACTTCCGACTCCGACTCCGACTCCTCGACTCCGACTCCTCTGTATATAATATGCAAATACGAAGCTGTTCCACCAAGTTTTTCTAATCTCCTCTAGCATAGAGAGGTAGTTGAGCAGAAGCTGCTGCCTTCTCCTTTGTGTGCTGATCTTCTGCTTAAGATAGAGCAGTGGGAGGATCCAGGAAGGGGCAGGGGAAGGGGCATTTATTTTAAAACATGATTTTCCTAGTAGAATCCCATAGTCATGTTTAAAATTTAAGCTAACAATCTGAGTTTACATGTTTTATAGCCTTAGCTGAATGATAGCAGTTTTTCAAATGGTTTACAGCTTCAGTCTTGAACTATTGACTATCCATTCCCGTCACTTATACAAGTGTCTCCAGTCCTTAATCAGTTATCAGTGAGAGGCGAGGATAACCATGGGTTCCCTGTAACAGCAGACCACAAGACGATGGAAAGTGTAAGTATTGCCGCTCCTTAAAGGGACACTGACAGGCTGACAGATATATATACTGGTATTCATCAGAGAATTAGGAATAAAACTATACTAATGTTACCCCCAGTTAAACTGTACTTGTGTTTAAAAAGCATTTTAATCTGTATGCAAATTCACTATCTTTGTGCCCAATGGGGCAGCGTCTCCTGCGGCTTTGTGCCCAGCTGCGCCCGAGTACAGCTTCCCAGCGCTGTTCCCCTCGTTATTATTCACTGCACTGGCCTTTTTTTCAGGCTAGCCGAACGCTGAATTCCTGCGCAGGCGCACGTGTAGAGTGCTGGCAGCAGCCTCGTCTGGCTATGCTGAGGCTGTGCCAGCTTTCTCTCTTCCTCCTCGCTACCTAGTCCTGTCTAGTGCTGCCAGTACTCTACATGTGCGCCTGCCCCTTGGGCACAAAGGTAGAGAATTTGCATATTGATTAAAACGTTTTTAAACACAAGTAAACCTCAACTGGGGGTAACAGTCGTCTAGTTGTATTCCTAATCCTCTGATGAATACCAGCAGATATATCAGCCTGTCAGTGTCCCTTTAACTGCATAGTAAAGCATATGAAAAGCTTCTTCACGGTCACTTAACATCTTTGTTTAGCGGTAATGTGACGCACTGCATGCATTGGCCTTTATTCTTACAGTAGAGAAGTAATTATTATAACTTTATCTGAATTGGGACATTTAAACTTGCTTTTTTTATTCCAATTTTTTTATTCCAATTTAAATCTAGTAGGAGTCGGAGTCGGAGTCGGTCCATTTTTGCCGACTCCGACTCCGACTCCAGGTACCCAAAATTTCCTCCGACTCCGACTCCTCGACTCCGACTCCGACTCCGACTCCACAGCCCTGGCCAAAATAGCAATCCCCTAAATCTGGTGTCACAGCTGTGGCTGGCAAAGTATAAGAGTGTCTGCCAAAACATATATTTTGTTCTGGGGTGAAATTCAATTGCCAAAATAGCAATACCCTGAATCTGGTGTCCCAGCACTGGCTGGCAAAGTATAATAGTGTCCGCCAAAATATATATTTTGTTCTGGGGTGAAATTCAATTGCCAAAATAGCAATACCCTGAATCTGGTGTCCCAGAAGTGGCTGGCAAAGTATAATAGTGTCCACCAAAACATATATTTTGTTCTGGGGTGAAATTCACTTACCAATATAGCAATACCCTGAATTTGGTGTTCCAGCTGTTGCAGGCCAAGTGTTAATCTGTCTGTAAAGGGTATATTTTGTTCTGGGGTGAAATTCAATTGCCAAAATAGCAATACCCTGAATCTGGTGTCCCAGCACTGGCTGGCAAAGTATAATAGTGTCCGCCAGAAAATATATTTTGTTCTGGGGTGAAATTAAATTGCTAAAATAGCAATACCCTGAATCTGGTGTCCCAGCACTGGCTGGCAAAGTATAATAGTGTCCGCCAGAACATATATTTTGATCTGGGGTGAAATTCAATTGCCAAAATAGCAATACCCTGAATCTGGTGTACTAGCAGTTGCAGGCCTAGTTTAAATCTGTCCGTAACAGGGTATAGTTTGTTCTGGGGTTAAATTCAATTGCCAATATAGCAATATCCTGAATCTGGTGTTCCAGTTGTTGCAGGCCAAGTGTTAATCTGTCCGTAAAAGGGTATATTTTGTTCTGGGGTGAAACTCAATTGCCAAAATAGCAATACCCTGAATCTGGTGTTCAAGCAGTTGCAGGCCTAGTTTAAATCTGTCAGAAACAGGGTATATTTTGTTCTGGGGTGAAATTCAATTGCCAAAATAGCAATACCCTGAATCTGGTGTCCCAGCACTGGCTGGCAAAGTATAATAGTGTCCGCCAAAATATATATTTTGTTCTGGGGTGAAATTAAATTGCTAAAATAGCAATACCCTGAATCTGGTGTCCCAGCACTGGCTGGCAAAGTATAATAGTGTCCGCCAGAACATATATTTTGATCTGGGGTGAAATTCAATTGCCAAAATAGCAATACCCTGAATCTGGTGTACCAGCAGTTGCAGGCCTAGTATAAATCTGTCCGTAACAGGGTATATTTTTTTCTGGGTTAAATTCAATTGCCAAAATAGCAATACCCTGAATCTGGTGTTCCAGTTGTTGCAGGCCAAGTGTTAATCTGTCCGTAACAGGGTATATTTTGTTCTGGGGTGAAATTCAATTGCCAAAATAGCAATACCCTGAATCTGGTGTTCCAGCAGTTGCAGGCCTAGTTTAAATCTATCCGTAACAGGGTATATTTTGTTCTGGGGTGAAATTCAATTGCCAAAATAGCAATACCCTGAATCTGGTGTCCCAGCAGTGGCTGGCAAAGTATAATAGTGTCCGCCAAAACATATATTTTGTTCTGGGGTCAAATTCACTTGCCAATATAGCAATACCCTGAATCTGGTGTTCCAGCTGTTGCAGGCCAAGTGTTAATCTGTCCGTAAAGGGCATATTACACTCAAGGTGTATATACAAGTGCTGAGAGGGTCATCCTCAATAATTTCACACGCTACCGTGCATCTCCCATTGTATTTCTGTCCATTAAAGGGTATAATACACAAAGTGTTAAAATACAATTGCTGAAGGCATAATCCTACATATTTTTCTACACGCTACTGTGCATCTCCAAGTGTAAATCTGTCCATAAAAGGATACCTTTCATCCAGGGCCTAAATACTAGCCCTAAAAGAGATATTCCCTAAATCAGTGGTTACTGCTGTGCCTGAATTAGTGTAATACGCTACATAAATAAATAGGCAGATAGTGTTAGGTGCCTGTAAAAAAGGCCTGAATTTGAAATCAATACATTGGGCCAAATATTTTTTTCTTATTGTGGTGCTTGGTGAACGGTAACAATGAGGAAAACATCTAGTAAGGGACGTGGACGCGGTTGTGGTGTGTTAGTGTACCCTCTGGTGCTGGGAGAGGACGTGGCCATTCTGCCACAGCCACACGTCCTAGTGAACCAACTACCTCAGGTTCCAGTACCCGCCAGAATTTACAGCGATATTTGGTGGGGCTCAATGCCGTTCTAAGGATGGTAAGGCCTGAGCAGGTACAGGCGCTAGTCAATTGGGTGGCCGACAGTGGATCCAGCACGTTTACAACATTATCTCCCACCCAGTCTTCTGCAGAAAGCGAACAGGTGGCGCCTGAAAACCAAGCCCATCAGTCTATCAGATCACCCCCATGCATATCAGGGAAACTGTCTGAGCCTCAAGTTATTCAGCAGTCTCTTATGCTGTTTGAAGACTCTGCTGGCAGGGTTTCCCAAGGGAATCCACCTAGCCCTTCCCCAGTGGTGGAAGACATAGAATGCACTGATGCACAACCACTGATGTTTCCTGATGATGAGGACATGGGAATACCACCTCATCGGAGTCCGCACGTCTCTGATGATGACGAAACACAGGTGCCAACTGCTGCGTCTTTTTGCAGTTTGCAGACCGAAAAGGAGGTCAGGGAGGAAGACTGTGTGGAAGACGATGCAGGGACGATGAGGTCCTAGACCCACATGAAATGAAGGTTGTGCCACTGACTTTCATAGTTCAGAGGAAGAGGCAGTGGTGAGACCGAGCCAACAGCGTAGCAAAAGAGGGAGCAGGGGGCAAAAGCAGAACAGCCGCCGCCAAGAGAGTTCGCCTGCTACTGGCCACCGCCACCAGGGACCGAGCACCCCAAAGGCAGCTTCAAGGAGTTCCCTGGCATGGCACTTCTTTAAACAATGTGCTGACGACAAGACCCGAGTTGTTTGCACGCTGAAGCGAGGCATTAACGTTCTGAACCTTAGCACAACCTGCATGACCAGGCATCTACATTCAAAGCATGAACTGCAGTGGAGTAAACACCTTAAAAGCAAGGAACTCACTCTGGCTCCCCTGCTCCCTCTTCTGATGCTGCCTCGGCCTCTTTTTCCGCCTCGGGAGGAACGTTGGCACCTGCCGCCCACCAAACAGAGGATGTGCCACCGACACCACCACCTGCGTCACCAAGCATCTCCACCATGTCACACGGCAGCGTTCAGCTCTCGATCTCACAAACCTTGAGAGAAAGTGTAAATTTCCACCTAGCCACCCTCGAGCCTCTGGGCCTGAATGCCAGCATTTCTAAACTACTGGCCTTTGAAATGCTGTCATTCAGGCTGGTGGACACAGACAGCTTCAAACAGCTGATGTCCATGGCTGTCCAACAGTATGTTGTTCCCAGCCGCCACTACTTCTCCAAGACAGCCGTGCCTTCCTTGCACAACCAAGTATCCGATAAAATCAAGTGTGCACTGCGCAACTCCATCTGTGGCAAGGTCCACCTAACCACAGATACGTGGACCAGTAAGCACGGCCAGGGACGCTATATCTCCCTAACTGCACACTGGGTAAATGTAGTAGCGGCTGGGCCCCAGGCGGAGAGTTCCCTGGCGCACGTCTTTCCGCCGCCAAGGATCGCAGGGCATCATTCTTTGGCTCCTGTAGCCTCCTCCTCCTACTCGGCTTCCTCCTCCTCTACTTCCACCAGCTAATCCAGTCAGCCACACACCTTCACCACCAACTTCAGCACAGCCCGGGTAAACGTCAGCAGGCCATTCTGTAACTCATATGTTTGGGGACAGGCCCCACACCGCGCAGGAGTTGTGGTGGGGTATTGAACAACAGACCGACGAGTGGTTTCTGCTGGTCGGCCTCAAGCCTGGCCTGGTGGTGTGCGATAATGGGCGAAATCTCGTCGCAGCTCTCTGACTAGCCGGTTTGACGCACATCCCTTGCCTGGCGCATGTGCTGAATTTGGTGGTGCAGAAGTTCATTCACAACTACCCCGACATGTCAGAGCTGCTGCATAAAGTGCGGGCCGCCTGTGCACGCTTCCGGCGTTCACATCCTGCCGCTGCTCGCCTGTCTGCGCTACAGCGTAACTTTGGCCTTCCTGCTCACCGCCTCATATGCGACGTGCCCACCAGGTGGAACTCCACCTTGCACATGCTGGAGAGACTGTGCGAGCAGCAGCAGGCCATAGTGGAGTTTCAGCTGCAGCACGCACGCGTCAGTCGCACTGCGAAACAGCACCACTTCACCACCAAGGATTGGGCCTCCATGCGAGACCTGTGTGGCCTGTTGCGCTGTTTCGAGTACTCCACCAATATGGCCAGTGGCGATGACACCGTTATCAGCGTTACAATACCACTTCTATGTCTCCTTGAGAAAATGCTTAGGGCGATGATGGAAGAGGAGGTGGCCCAGGAGGAGGAGGAGGATGAGGGGTCATTTTTAGCACTTTCAGTCTGTTAGAAGTGGCTCAGAGGGAGGTTTTTTGCAACAGCAGAGGCCAGGTATAAATGTGGCCAGCCAGGGCCCACTACTGGAGGACGAGGAGGAGGTGGAGGAGGATGAGGATGAAGCAGGTATACAGCGGGGTGGCACCCGACATAGCTCAGGCCCATCACTGGTGTGTGGCTGGGGGGATACGGAGGACGATGACGATACGCCTTCCACAGAGGACAGCTTGTCCTTACCTCCGGGTAGCCTGGTACACATGAGCGACTACATGCTGCAGTGCATGCACAACGACAGCAGAGTTGCCCACATTTTAACGTGTGCAGATTACTGGGTTGCCACCCTGCTGGATCCCCGGTACAAAGACAATGTGCCCACCTTACTTCCTGCACTGGAGCGTGATAGGAAGATGCGCAAGTACAAGCGCACGATGGTAGACGCGCTCCTGAGAGCATTCCCAAATGTCACAGGGGAACAGGTGGAAGCCCAAGGCGAAGGCAGAGGAGGAGCAAGAGGTCGCCAATGCAGCTGTGTCACGGCCAGCTCCTCTGAGGGCAGGGTTAGCATGGCAGAAATGTGGGAAAGTTTTGTCTCCACGCCACAGCTAACTGCACCACCACCTCATACGGAACATGTTAGCAGGAGGCAGCATTTCACTAACATGGTTGAACAGTACGTCTGCACACCCCTCCACGTACTGACTGATGGTTCGGCCCCATTCAACTTCTGGGTCTCCAAATTGTCCACATGGCCAGGGTTAGCATTTTATGCCTTGGAGGTGCTGGCCTGCCCGGCGGCCAGCGTTTTGTCTGAACGTGTATTCAGCACGGCAGGGGCGTCATTACTGACAAACGCAGCCGCCTGTCCACAGCCAACGTGGACAAGCTGATGTTCATGAAAATGAACCAGTCAAGGATCCCACAGGACATGTCCCTCCCTTGTGCAGAATAGACATTTATAACTGCCTCCCCTCAACCATGTATTTTTGTAGGAGTTGAATGAACCTCTCCTCAATCTGGGCGCCGAGGCCAAAATAACTGAAAGTGGCCTTCTCCAGTGCTGGGTGATATGACGCCTTATTCCTTGCTGTGGGACCTCTCTCCTCTGTCTGGGTGCTGGGGCCTAAATAACTGAAAGTGGCCTTCTCCAGTGCTGGGTGATATGACGCCTTATTCCTTGCTGTGGGACCTCTCGCCTCTGTCTGGGTGCTGGGGCCTAAATAACTGAAAGTGGCCTTCTCCAGTGGTGGCTGATATGACGCCTTATTCCTTGCTGTGGGACCTGTCTGGGTGCTGGGCCTAAATAACTGAAAGTGGCCTTCTCCAGTGGTGGGTGATATGATGCCTTATTCCTTGCTGTGGGACCTCTCTCCTCTGTCTGGGTGCTGGGGCCTAAATAACTGAAAGTGGCCTTCTCCAGTGGTGGGTGATATGACACCTTATTCCTTGCTGTGGGACCTCTCCTCTGTCTGGGTGCTGGGGCCTAAATAACTGAAAGTGGCCTTCTCCAGTGGTGGGTGATATGACGCCTTATTCCTTGCTGTGGGACCTCTCTCCTCTGTCTGGGTGCTGGGGCCTAAATAACTGAAAGTGGCCTTCTCCAGTGGTGGGTGATATGACACCTTATTCCTTGCTGTGGGACCTCTCTCCTCTGTCTGGGTGCTGGGGCCTAAATAACTGAAAGAGGCCTTCTCCAGTGGTGGCCTTCTCCAGTGGTGGGTGATATGACACCTTATTCCTTGCTGTGGGACCTCTCTCCTCTGTCTGGGTGCTGGGGCCTAAATAATTGAAAGTGGCCTTCTCAGTGGTGGGTGATATGACGCCTTATTCCTTGCTGTGGGACCTCTCTCCTCTGTCTGGGTTCTGGGGCCTAAATAACTAAAAGTGGCCTTCTCCAGTGGTGGGTGATATGACGCCTTATTCCTTGCTGTGGGACCTGTCTGGGTGCTGGGCCTAAATAACTGAAAGTGGCCTTCTCTAGTGGTGGGTGATATGATGCCTTATTCCTTGCTGTGGGACCTCTCTCCTCTGTCTGGGTGATGGGGCCTAAATAACTGAAAGTGGCCTTCTCCAGTGGTGAGTGATATGACACCTTATTCCTTGCTGTGGGACCTCTCTCCTCTGTCTGGGTGCTGGGGCCTAAATAACTGAAAGTGGCCTTCTCCAGTGGTGGGTGATATGACGCCTTATTCCTTGCTGTGGGACCCCTCTCCTCAATCTGGGCGCCGAGGCCTAAATAACTGAAAGTGGCCTTCTCCAGTGCTGGGTGATATGACGCCTTATTCCTTGCTGTGGGACCTCTCTCCTCTGTCTGGGTGCTGGGGCCTAAATAACTGAAAGTGGCCTTCTCCAGTGGTGGGTGATATGACACCTTATTCCTTGCTGTGGGACCTCTCTCCTCTGTCTGGGTGCTGGGGCCTAAATAACTGAAAGTGGCCTTCTCCAGTGGTGGGTGATATGACGCCTTATTCCTTGCTGTGGGACCTCTCTCCTCTGTCTGGGTGCTGGGGCCTAAATAACTGAAAGTGGCCTTCTCCAGTGGTGGGTGATATGACGCCTTATTCCTTGCTGTGGGACCTCTCTCCTCTGTCTGAGTGCTGGGGCCTAAATAACTGAAAGTGGCCGTCTCCAGTGGTGGGTGATATGACGCCTTATTCCTTGCTGTGGGACTTCTCTCCTCTGTCTGGGTGCTGGGGTCTAAATAACTGAAAGTGGCCTTCTCCAGTGGTGGGTGATATAACGCCTTATTCCTTGCTGTGGGACCTCTCTCCTCTGTCTGGGTGCTGGGGCCTAAATAACTGAAATTGGCCTTCTCTAGTGGTTGGTGATATGACGCCTTATTCCTTGCTGTGGGCCCTCTCTCCTCTGTCTGGTTGCTGGGGCCTAAATAACTGAAAGTGGCCTTCTCCAGTGGTGGGTGATATGATGCCTTATTCCTTGCTGTGGGACCTCTCTCCTCTATATGGGTGCTGGGGCCTAAATAACTGAAAGTGGCCTTCTCCAGTGGTGGGTGATATGACGCCTTATTCCTTGCTGTGGGACCTCTCTCCTCGGTCTGGGTGCTGGGGTCTAAATAACTGAAAGTGGCCTTCTCCAGTGGTGGGTGATATGACGCCTTATTCCTTGCTGTGGGACCTCTCTCCTCTGTCTGGGTGCTGGGCCTAAATAACAGAAAGTGGCCTTCTCCAGTGGTGGGTGATATGACGCCTTATTCCTTGCTGTGGGACCTCTCTTCTCTGTCTGGGTGCTGGGGCCTAAATAACTGAAAGTGGCCTTCTCCATTGGTGGGTGATATGACGCCTTATTCCTTGCTGTGGGACCTCTCTCCTCTGTCTGGGTGCTGGGGCCTAAATAACTGAAAGTGGCCTTCTCCAGTGGTGGGTGATATAACGCCTTATTCCTTGCTGTGGGACCTCTCTCCTCTGTCTGGGTGCTGGGGCCTAAATAACTGAAATTGGCCTTCTCTAGTGGTTGGTGATATGACGCCTTATTCCTTGCTGTGGGCCCTCTCTCCTCTGTCTGGTTGCTGGGGCCTAAATAACTGAAAGTGGCCTTCTCCAGTGGTGGGTGATATGATGCCTTATTCCTTGCTGTGGGACCTCTCTCCTCTATATGGGTGCTGGGGCCTAAATAACTGAAAGTGGCCTTCTCCAGTGGTGGGTGATATGACGCCTTATTCCTTGCTGTGGGACCTCTCTCCTCGGTCTGGGTGCTGGGGTCTAAATAACTGAAAGTGGCCTTCTCCAGTGGTGGGTGATATGACGCCTTATTCCTTGCTGTGGGACCTCTCTCCTCTGTCTGGGTGCTGGGCCTAAATAACTGAAAGTGGCCTTCTCCAGTGGTGGGTGATATGACGCCTTATTCCTTGCTGTGGGACCTCTCTTCTCTGTCTGGGTGCTGGGGCCTAAATAACTGAAAGTGGCCTTCTCCAGTGGTGGGTGATATAACGCCTTATTCCTTGCTGTGGGACCTCTCTCCTCTGTCTGGGTGCTGGGGCCTAAATAACTGAAATTGGCCTTCTCTAGTGGTTGGTGATATGACGCCTTATTCCTTGCTGTGGGCCCTCTCTCCTCTGTCTGGTTGCTGGGGCCTAAATAACTGAAAGTGGCCTTCTCCAGTGGTGGGTGATATGACGCCTTATTCCTTGCTGTGGGACCTCTCTCCTCGGTCTGGGTGCTGGGGTCTAAATAACTGAAAGTGGCCTTCTCCAGTGGTGGGTGATATGACGCCTTATTCCTTGCTGTGGGACCTCTCTCCTCTGTCTGGGTGCTGGGCCTAAATAACTGAAAGTGGCCTTCCCCAGTGGTGGGTGATATGACGCCTTATTCCTTGCTGTGGGACCTCTCTCCTCTGTCTGGGTGCTGGGGCCTAAATAACTGAAAGTGGCCTTCTCCATTGGTGGGTGATATGACACCTTATTCCTTGCTGTGGGACCTCTCTCCTCTGTCTGGGTGCTGGGGCCTAAATAACTGAAAGTGGCCTTCTCCAGTGGTGGGTGATATGACACATGATTCTCTACTATGGGACCTCTCTCCAATTGATATTGGTAAATTTTTATATAAGCTGGTATATAAGGTGGTAGCGTTTTGGACTAAAAGAACGAGCAAACAAGGAATGGTTAGAGGAAACAACTGTAATTCAGCTGTTCATTTAAGCCCGATGGTGTCACCGTGCGCAGCAGAAAGGTCCACCATGCTTCTCGCTGCAACAGGATACGGTCACCGTCGCCAACCCTCCTTGGGGTCCTCACTACCTCAATACCCATAACTTTGATGGAAGAAGGGTTACCCTGATGATGTTCATGTATATGCCTGGACACAGCCGTATCCCTCTGATTAGCAATGTCTCCCAAGTGCCCCCCACACGCCTGCGTAATTCTCTTTACCAATGTATTCGTTATTGCAAATGCACGTAATCTTGTAGATGACGCCACTTGTCCTACAAGAGATGAAATCTTTAATTTCAAATGTA
>JAKVIS010004202.1:0-14553 GCA_033119425.1 Bufotes viridis | reverse complement strand
ACACTATTTTTACTTTACTAGCCACTGCTGGGACACCAGATTCAGGGTATTGCTATTTTGGCAATTGAATTTCACCCCAGAACAAAATATATGTTTTGGCGTACACTATTATACTTTGCCAGCCACTGCTAGGACACCAGATTCGGTATTGCTATTTTGGCTATTAAATTTAACCCCAGAACAAAATATATTTTTGGCTTACACTATTATACTTTGCCAGCCACTGCTGGGACACCAGATTCAGGGTATTGCTATTTTGGCAATTGGAATTTAACCCCAGAACAAAATATATGTTTTGGCGGACACTATTATACTTTTCCAGCAACTGCTGGGACACCAGAATTCAGGGTATTGCTATTTTGGCAATTGAATTTAACCCCAGAACAAAATATATGTTTTGGCGGACACTATTATACTTTGCCAGCCACTACTGGGGCACCAGATTCAGGGTATTGCTATTTTGGCAATTGAATTTCACCCCAGAACAAAATCTATGTTTTTGGCATGACACTATTATACTTTGCCAGCCACTGCTGGGACACCAGATTCAGGGTATTGCTATTTTGGCTATTGAATTTAACCCTAGAACAAAATATATGTTTTGGCAGATACTATGTTACTTTACTAGCCACTGCTGGGACACCAGATTCAGGGTATTGCTATTTTGGCAACTGAATTTCACCCCCAGAACAAAATATATGTTTTGCGTACACTCATTATACTTTGCCAGCCACTGCTAGGACACCAGATTCCAGGTATTGCTATTTTGGCTATTGAATTTAACCCCAGAACAAAATATATTTTTGCTACACTATTATACTTTGCCAGCCACTGCTGGGACACCAGATTCAGGGTATTGCTATTTTGGCAATTGAATTTCACCCCAGAATAAAATATATGTTTTGGCGGACACTATTATACTTTGCCAGCCACTGCTGAGATACCAGATTAAGGGTATTGCTATTTTGGCAATTTAATTTCACCCCAGAATAAAATATATGTTTTGGCGGACAACATTATACTTTGCCATCCACTGCTGGGACACCAGATTATGGGTATTGCTATTTTGGCAATTGAATTTTTACCACAGAACAAAATATATGTTTTGGCAGGACACTATTATACTTTGCCAGCGACTGTTGGGACACCAGATTCAGGGTATTGCTATTTTGGCTATTGATTTTAACCCCAGAATAAAATATATGTTTTGGTGTACACTATTATACTTTGCCAGCCACTGCTGGGACTCCAGATTCAGGGTATTGCTATTTTGGCAATTGAATTTCACCCCAGAACAAAAATATATGTTTTGGCGTACACTATTATAAACTTTGCCAGCCACATGCTGGAGACACCAGATTCAGGGTATTGCTATTTTGGCAATTGAATTTCACCCCAGAACAAAATATATGTTTTGCGGACAACTATTATACTTTGCCAGCCACTGCTGGGACACCAGATTCAGGTTATTGCTATTTTGGCAATTGAATTTCACCCCAGAACAAAATATATGTTTTGGCGGACACTATTATACTTTGCCAGCCACTGCTGGGACACCAGATTCAGGGTATTGCTATTTTGGCAATTGAATTTAACCCCAGAACAAAATATATGTTTTGGCGTACACTATTATACTTTTGCCAGCCACTGCTGGGACACCAGATTCAGGGTATTGCTATTTTGGCTATTGAATTTAACCCCAGAACAAAATATATGTTTTGGCGTACACTATTATACTTTGCTAGCCACTGCTGGGACACCAGATTCAGGGTATTGCTATTTTGGCAATTGAATTTAACCCCAGAACAAAATATATGTTTTGGCGGACACTATTATAGTTTGCCAGCCACTACTGGGACACCAGATTCAGGTTATTGCTATTTTTGCAATTAAATTTCACCCCAAAACAAAATATACCCTGTTACGGACAGATTTAAACTAGGCCTGCAAATGCTGGAACACCAGATTCAGGGTATTGATATTTTGGCTATTGAATTTAACCCCAGAACAAAATATATGTTTTGGCGTACACTATTATACTTTTCCAGCAACTGCTGGGACACCAGATTCAGGGAATTGCTATTTTGGCAATTGAATTTAACCCCAGAACAAAATATATGTTTTGGCGGACACTATTATACTTTGCCAGCCACTACTGGGACACCAGATTAGGAGTATTGCTATTTTGGCAATTGAATTTCACCCCAGAACAAAATATATGTTTTGGCGTACACTATTATACTTTGCCAGCCACTGCTGGGACACCAGATTCAGGGTATTGCTATTTTGGAAATTAAATTTTACCTCAAAACAAAATATACCCTGTTACGGACAGATTTAAACTAGGCCTGCAACTGTTGAGACACCAGATTCAGGGTATTGCTATTTTGGCAATTGAATTTCACCCCAGAACAAAATATATGTTTTGACGGACACTATTATACTTTGCCAGCCACTGCTGGGATACCAGATTCAGGGTATTGCTATTTTGGCAATTGAATTTCACCCCAGAACAAAATATATGTTTTGTCGGACACTATTATACTTTGCCAGCCACTGCTGGGATACCAGATTCAAGGTATTGCTATTTTGGCAATTGAATTTCACCCCAGAATAAAATATATGTTTTGGTGGACACTATTGTACTTTGCCAGCCACTGCTGGGACACCAGATTCAGGGTATTGCTATTTTGGCAATTGAATTTCACCCCAGAACAAAATATATGTTATGCCGGACACTATTATACTTTGCCAGCCACTGCTGGGATACCAGATTCAGGGTATTGTTATTTTGGCAATTGAATTTAACCCCAGAAAAATATATATGTTTTGGTGGACACCATTATACTTTGCCAGCCACTACTGGGGCACCAGATTCAGGGTATTGCTATTTTGGCTATTGAATTTAACCCCAGAACAAAATATATGTTTTGGCAGATACTATGTTACTTTACTAGCCACTGCTGGGACACCAGATTCAGGGTATTGCTATTTTGGCAATTGAATTTCACCCCAGAACAAAATATATGTTATGCCGGACACTATTATACTTTGCCAGCCACTGCTGGGATACCAGATTCAGGGTATTGTTATTTTGGCAATTGAATTTCACCCCAGAACAAAATATATGTTTTGGCGGACACTATTATACTTTGCCAGCCACTACTGGGGCACCAGATTCAGGGTATTGCTATTTTGGCTATTGAATTTAACCCCAGAACAAAATATATGTTTTGGCAGATACTATGTTACTTTACTAGCCACTGCTGGGACACCAGATTCAGGGTATTGCTATTTTGGCAATTGAATTTCACCCCAGAACAAAATATATGTTTTGGCGTACACTATTATACTTTGCCAGCCACTGCTAGGACACCAGATTCCGGGTATTGCTATTTTGGCTATTGAATTTAACCCCAGAACAAAATATATTTTTGCTTACACTATTATACTTTGCCAGCCACTGCTGGGACACCAGATTCAGGGTATTGCTATTTTGGCAATTTAATTTCACCCCAGAATAAAATATATGTTTTAGCGGACACCATTATACTTTGCCAGCCACTGCTGGGACACCAGATTATGGGTATTGCTATTTTGGCAATTGAATTTTACCCCAGAACAAAATATATGTTTTGGCGGACACTATTATACTTTGCCAGCGACTGTTGGGACACCAGATTCAGGGTATTGCTATTTTGGCTATTGATTTTAACCCCAGAATAAAATATATGTTTTGGTGTACACTATTATACTTTGCCAGCCACTGCTGGGACTCCAGATTCAGGGTATTGCTATTTTGGTAATTGAATTTCACCCCAGAACAAAATATATGTTTTGGCGAACACTATTATACTTTGCCAGCCACTGCTGAGACATCAGATTCAGGGTATTGCTATTTTGGCAATTTAATTTAACCCAGAACAAAATATATGTTTTGGAGGACACCATTATACTTTGCCAGCCACTACTGGGGCACCAGATTCAGGGTATTGCAATTTTGGCAATTGAATTTCACCCCAGAACAAAATCTATGTTTTGGCGGATACTATTTTACTTTACTAGCCACTGCTGGGACACCAGATTCAGGGTATTGCTATTTTGGCTATTGAATTTCACCCCAGTAAAAAATATATGTTTTGGCGTACACTATTATACTTTGCCAGCCACTGCTAGGACACCAGATTCAGGGTATTGCTATTTTGGCTATTGAATTTAACCCCAGAACAAAATATATTTTTGGATTACACTATTATACTTTGCCAGCCACTGCTGGGACACCAGATTCAGGGTATTGCTATTTTGGCAATTGAATTTAACCCCAGAACAAAATATATGTTTTGGCGTACACTATTATACTTTTCCAGCCACTGCTGGGACACCAGATTCAGGGTATTGCTATTTTGGCTATTGAATTTAACCCCAGAACAAAATATATGTTTTGGCGTACACTATTATACTTTGCTAGCCACTGCTGGGACACCAGATTCAGGGTATTGCTATTTTGGCAATTGAATTTAACCCCAGAACAAAATATATGTTTTGGCGGACACTATTATAGTTTGCCAGCCACTACTGGGACACCAGATTCAGGTTATTGCTATTTTTGCAATTAAATTTCACCCCAAAACAAAATATACCCTGTTACGGACAGATTTAAACTAGGCCTGCAAATGCTGGAACACCAGATTCAGGGTATTGATATTTTGGCTATCGAATTTAACCCCAGAACAAAATATATGTTTTGGCGTACACTATTATACTTTTCCAGCAACTGCTGGGACACCAGATTCAGGGAATTGCTATTTTGGCAATTGAATTTAACCCCAGAACAAAATATATGTTTTAGCGGACACTATTATACTTTGCCAGCCACTACTGGGACACCAGATTAGGAGTATTGCTATTTTGGCAATTGAATTTCACCCCAGAACAAAATATATGTTTTGGCGTACACTATTATACTTTGCCAGCCACTGCTGGGACACCAGATTCAGGGTATTGCTATTTTGGAAATTAAATTTTACCTCAAAACAAAATATACCCTGTTACGGACAGATTTAAACTAGGCCTGCAACTGTTGAGACACCAGATTCAGGGTATTGCTATTTTGGCAATTGAATTTCACCCCAGAACAAAATATATGTTTTGACGGACACTATTATACTTTGCCAGCCACTGCTGGGATACCAGATTCAGGGTATTGCTATTTTGGCAATTGAATTTCACCCCAGAACAAAATATATGTTTTGTCGGACACTATTATACTTTGCCAGCCACTGCTGGGATACCAGATTCAAGGTATTGCTATTTTGGCAATTGAATTTCACCCCAGAATAAAATATATGTTTTGGTGGACACTATTGTACTTTGCCAGCCACTGCTGGGACACCAGATTCAGGGTATTGCTATTTTGGCAATTGAATTTCACCCCAGAACAAAATATATGTTATGCCGGACACTATTATACTTTGCCAGCCACTGCTGGGACACCAGATTCAGGGTATTGCTATTTTGGCAATTGAATTTCACCCCAGAACAAAATATATGTTATGCCGGACACTATTATACTTTGCCAGCCACTGCTGGGATACCAGATAAAGGGTATTGCTATTTTGGCAATTGAATTTCACCCCAGAATAAAATATATGTTTTGGCGGACACTATTATACTTTGCCAGCCACTGCTGGGATACCAGATTAAGGGTATTGCTATTTTGGCAATTTAATTTCACCCCAGAATAAAATATATGTTTTGGCGGACACTATTATACTTTGCCAGCCACTGCTGGGACACCAGATTTAGGGTATTTCTATTTTGGCAATTGAATTTAACCCCAGAACAAAATATATGTTTTGGCGTACACTATTATACTTTGCCAGCGACTGTTGGGACACCAGATTCAGGGTATTGCTATTTTGGCAATTGAATTTCACCCCAGAACAAAATCTATGTTTTGGCAGACACTATTATACTTTGCCAGCCACTGCTGGGACACCACATTCAGGGTATTGCTATTTTAGCTATTGAATTTAACCCCAGAACAAAATATATGTTTTGGCGGACACTATTTTACTTTACTAGCCACTGCTGGGACACCAGATTCAGGGTATTGCTATTTTGGCAATTGAATTTCAACCCAAAACAAAATATATGTTTTGGCGTACACTATTATACTTTGCCAGCCACTGCTAGGACACCAGATTCCGGGTATTGCTATTTTGGCTATTGAATTTAACCCCAGAACAAAATATATTTTTGGCTTACACTATTATACTTTGCCAGCCACTGCTGGGACACCAGATTCAGGGTATTGCTATTTTGGCAATTGAATTTCACCCCAGAACAAAATATATGTTTTGGCTTACACTATTATACTTTGCCAGCCACTGCTGGGATACCAGATTCAGAGTATTGCTATTTTGGCAATTGAATATCACCCCAGAATAAAATATATGTTTTGGTGGACACTATTATACTTTGCCAGCCACTGCTGGGACACCAGATTCAGGGTATTGCTATTTTGGCAATTGAATTTCACCGCAGAACTAAATATATGTTATGCCGGACACTATTATACTTTGCCAGCCACTGCTGGGATACCAGATTCATGGTATTGCTATTTTGGAAATTGAATTTCACCCCAGAATAAAATATATGTTTTGGTGTACACTATTATACTTTGCCAGCCACTGCTGGGACAACAGATTCAGGGTATTGCTATTTTGGCAATTGAATTTCCCCCAGAACAAAATATATGTTTTGGCGGACACTATTATACTTTGCCAGCCACTGCTGGGACACCAGATTCAGGGTATTGCTATTTTGGCAATTGAATTTCACCCCAGAACAAAATATATGTTTTGGCGGACACTATTATACTTTGCCAGCCACTGCTAGGACACCAGATTCGGGTATTGCTATTTTGGCTATTGAATTTAACCCCAGAACAAAATACATTTTTGCTTACACTATTATACTTTGCCAGCCACTACTGGGGCACCAGATTCAGGGTATTGCTATTTTGGCAATTGAATTTCACCCCAGTACAAAATATATGTTTTGGCGTACACTATTATACTTTGCCAGCCACTGCTAGGACACCAGATTCAGGGTATTGCTATTTTGGCTATTGAATTTAACCCCAGAACAAAATATATTTTTGGATTACACTATTATACTTTGCCAGCCACTGCTGGGACACCAGATTCAGGGTATTGCTATTTTGGCAATTGAATTTAACCCCAGAACAAAATATATGTTTTGGCGGACACTATTATAGTTTGCCAGCCACTACTGGGACACTAGATTAAGAGTATTGCTATTTTGGCAATTGAATTTCACCCCAGAACAAAATATATGTTTTGGCGGACACTATTATACTTTGCCAGCGACTGTTGGGACACCAGATTCAGGGTATTGCTATTTTGGCAATTGAATTTCACCCCAGAACAAAATATATGTTTTGGCGTACACTATTATACATTTCCAGCCACTGCTGGGACACCAGATTCAGGGTATTGCTATTTTGGCAATTAAATTTTACCTCAAAACAAAATATACACTGTTACGGACAGATTTAAACTAGGCCTGCAACTGTAGGGACACCAGATTCAGGGTATTGCTATTTTGGCAATTGAATTTCACCCCAGAACAAAATATATGTTTTGACGGACACTATTATACTTTGCCAGCCACTGCTGGGATACCAGATTCAGGGTATTGCTATTTTGGCAATTGAATTTCACCCCAGAACAAAATATATGTTTTGACGGACACTATTATACTTTGCCAGCCACTGCTGGGATACCAGATTCAGGGTATTGCTATTTTGGCAATTGAATTTCTCCCCAGAATAAAATATATGTTTTGGTGGACACTATTATACTTTGCCAGCCACTGCTGGGACACCAGATTCAGGGTATTGCTATTTTGGCAATTGAATTTCACCCCAGAACAAAATATATGTTATGCCGGACACTATTATACTTTGCCAGCCACTGCTGGGATACCAGATTCAGGGTATTGTTATTTTGGCAATTGAATTTCACCCCAGAATAATATATATGTTTTGGTGGACACTATTATACTTTGCCAGCCACTGCTGGGACACCAGATTCAGGGTATTGCTATTTTGGCAATTGAATTTCACCCTAGAACAAAATATATGTTATGCCGGACACTATTATACTTTTCCATCAACTGCTGGGACACCAGATTCAGGGAATTGCTATTTTGGCAATTGAACTTAACCCCAGAACAAAATATATGTTTTGGCGGACACTATTATACTTTGCCAGCCACTACTGGGACACCAGATTAGGAGTATTGCTATTTTGGCAATTGAATTTCACACAGGACAAAATATATGTTTTGGCGTACACTATTATACTTTGCCAGCCACTGCTGGGACACCAGAATTCAGGGTATTGCTATTTTGGAAATTAAATTTTACCTCAAAACAAAATATACCCTGTTACGGACAGATTTAAACTAGGCCTGCAACTGTTGAGACACCAGATTCAGGGTATTGCTATTTTGGCAATTGAATTTCACCCCAGAACAAAATATATGTTTTGACGGACACTATTATACTTTGCCAGCCACTGCTGGGATACCAGATTCAGGGTATTGCTATTTTGGCAATTGAATTTCACCCCAGAACAAAATATATGTTTTGGCGGACACTATTATACTTTGCCAGCCACTGCTGGGATACCAGATTCAAGGTATTGCTATTTTGGCAATTGAATTTCACCCCAGAATAAAGTATATGTTTTGGTGGACACTATTGTACTTTGCCAGCCACTGCTGGGACACCAGATTCAGAGTATTGCTATTTTGGCAATTGAATTTAACCCCAGAACAAAATATATGTTATGCCGGACACTATTATACTTTGCCAGCCACTGCTGGGATACCAGATTCAGGGTATTGTTATTTTGGTAATTGAATTTAACCCCAGAATAATATATATGTTTTGGTGGACACTATTATACTTTGCCAGCCACTGCTGGGACACCAGATTCAGGGTATTGCTATTTTGGCAATTGAATTTCACCCCAGAACAAAATATATGTTATGCCGGACACTATTATACTTTGCCAGCCACTGCTGGGATACCAGATTCAGGGTATTGCTATTTTGGCAATTGAATTTCACACCAGAATAAAATATATGTTTTGGCGGACACTATTATACTTTGCCAGCCACTGCTGGGATACCAGATTAAGGGTATTGCTATTTTGGCAATTTAATTTCACCCCAGAATAAAATATATGTTTTGGCGGAGACTATTATACTTTGCCAGCCACTGCTGGGACACCAGATTCAGGGTATTTCTATTTTGGCAATTTAATTTAACCCCAGAACAAAATATATGTTTTGGCGGACACTATTATACTTTGACAGCAACTGTTGGGACACCAGATTCAGGGTATTGCTATTTTGGCTATTGAATTTCACCCCAGAACAAAATATATGTTTTGGCGGACACTATTATACTTTGCCAGCCACTGCTGGGACACCAGATTCAGGGTATTGCTATTTTGGCAATTGAATTTCACCCCAGAACAAAATATATGTTTTGGCGTACACTATTATATTTTGCCAGCGACTGTTGGGACACCAGATTCAGGGTATTGCTATTTTGGCAATTGAATTTCACCCCAGAACAAAATCTATGTTTTGGCAGACACTATTATACTTTGCCAGCCACTGCTGGGACACCACATTCAGGGTATTGCTATTTTAGCTATTGAATTTAACCCCAGAACAAAATATATGTTTTGGCGGACACTATTTTACTTTACTAGCCACTGCTGGGACACCAGATTCAGGGTATTGCTATTTTGGCAATTGAATTTCACACCAGAACAAAATATATGTTTTGGCGTACACTATTATACTTTGCCAGCCACTGCTAGGACATCAGATTCCGGGTATGGCTATTTTGGCTATTGAATTTAACCCCAGAACAAAATATATTTTTTGGCTTACACTATTATACTTTGCCAGCCACTGCTGGGACACCAGATTCAGGGTATTGCTATTTTGGCAATTGAATTTAACCCCAGAACAAAATATATGTTTTGGCGGACACTTTTATAGTTTGCTAGCCACTACTGGGACACTAGATTAAGAGTATTGCTATTGAATTTCACCCCAGAACAAAATATATGTTTTGGCGGACACTATTATACTTTGCCAGCGACTGTTGGGACACCAGATTCAGGGTATTGCTATTTTGGCAATTGAATTTCACCCAAGAACAAAATATATGTTTTGGCATAAACTATTATACTTTGCCAGCCACTGCTGGGACACCAGATTCAGGGTATTGCTATTTTGGCAATTAAATTTTACCTCAAAACAAAATATTCCCTGTTACGGACAGATTTAAACTAGGCCTGCAACTGTTGGGACACCAGATTCAGGGTATTGCTATTTTGGCAATTGAATTTCAACCCAGAACAAAATATATGTTTTAAAGGACACTATTATACTTTGCCAGCCACTGCTGGGATACCAGATTCAGGGTATTACTATTTTGGCAATTGAATTTCACCCCAGAACAAAATTTATGTTTTGGCGGACACTATTATACTTTGCCAGCCACTGCTGGGATACCAGATTCAGGGTATTGCTATTTTGGCAATTGAATTTCACCCCAGAATAAAATATATGTTTTGGTGGACACTATTATACTTTGCCAGCCACTGCTGGGACACCAGATTCAGGGTATTGCTATTTTGGCAATTGAATTTCACCCCAGAACAAAATATATGTTATGCCGGACACTATTATACTTTGCCAGCCACTGCTGGGATACCAGATTCAGGGTATTGCTATTTTGGCAATTGAATTTCACCCCAGAATAAAATATATGTTTTGGCGGACACTATTATACTTTGCCAGCCACTGCTGGGATACCAGATTAAGGGTATTGCTATTTTGGCAATTTAATTTCACCCCAGAATAAAATATATGTTTTGGCGGACACCATTATACTTTGCCAGCCACTGCTGGGACACCAGATTCAGGGTATTTCTATTTTGGCAATTGAATTTAACCCCAGAACAAAATATATGTTTTGGCGGACACTATTATACTTTGCCAGCCACTGCTGGGACACCAGATTCAGGGTATTGCTATTTTGGCTATTGAATTTCACCCCAGAACAAAATATATATCTTGGCGTATACTATTATACTTTGCCAGCCACTTCTGGGATACCAGATTCAGGGTATTGCTATTTTGGCAATTAAATTTCACCCCAGAACAAAATATATGTTTTGGCGTACACTATTATACTTTGCCAGCCACTGCTGGGACACCAGATTCAGGGTATTGCTATTTTGGCTATTGATTTTAACCCCAGAATAAAATATATGTTTTGGTGTACACTATTATACTTTGCCAGCCACTGCTAGGACACCAGATTCAGGGTATTGCTATTTTGGCAATTGCATTTCCCTCAGAACAAAATATATGTTTTGGAGGACACTATTATACTTTGCCAGCCACTACTGGGACACCAGATTCAGGGTATTGCTATTTTGGCAATTGAATTTCACCCCAGAACAAAATATATGTTTTGGCGTACACTATTATAGTTTGCCAGCCACTGCTGAGACATCAGATTCAGGGTATTGCTATTTTGGCAATTGAATTTAACCCCAGAACAAAATATATGTTTTGGCGGACACTATTATACTTTGCCAGCCACTGCTGGGACACCAGATTCAGGGTATTGCTATTTTGGCAATTGAATTTCACCCCAGTACAAAATATATGTTATGCCGGACACTATTATACTTTGCCAGCCACTGCTGGGATACCAGATTCAGGGTATTGTTATTTTGGAAATTGAATTTCACCCCAGAATAATATATATGTTTTGGTGGACACTATTATACTTTGCCAGCCACTGCTGGGACACCAAATTCAGGGTATTGCTATTTTGGCAATTGAATTTCACCCTAGAACAAAATATATGTTATGCCGGACACTATTATACTTTGCCAGCCTCTGCTGGGATACCAGATTCAGGGTATTGCTATTTTGGCAATTGAATTTCACCCCAGAATAAAATATATGTTTTGGCGGACACTATTATACTTTGCCAGCCACTGCTAGGACACCAGATTCCGGGTATTGCTATTTTGGCTATTGAATTTAACCCCAGAATAAAATATATGTTTTGGCGGACACTATTATACTTTGCCAGCCACTGCTGGGACACCAGATTCAGGGAATTTCTATTTTGGCAATTGAATTTAACCCCAGAACAAAATATATGTTTTGGCGGACACTATTAAACTTTGCCAGCCACTGCTGGGACACCAGATTCCGGGTATTGCTATTTTGGCTATTGAATTTCACCCCAGAACAAAATATATACTTTGGCGTACACTATTATACTTTGCCAGCCACTTCTGGGATACCAGATTCAGTGTATTGCTATTTTGGCAATTGAATTTCACCCCAGAACAAAATATATGTTTTGGCGGACACTATTATACTTTGCCAGCCACTGCTGGGACACCAGATTCAGGGTATTGCTATTTTGGCAATTGAATTTCACCTCAGAACAAAAAATATGTTTTGGCGTACACTATTATACTTTGCCAGCCACTGCTGAGACATCAGATTCAGGGTATTGCTATTTTAGCTATTGAATTTAACCCCAGAACAAAATATATGTTTTGGTGGACACTATTTTACTTTACTAGCCACTGCTGGGACACCAGATTCAGGGTATTGCTTTTTGGCAATTGAATTTCACCCCAGAACAAAATATATGTTTTGGCGTACACTATTATACTTTGCCAGCCACTGCTAGGACACCAGATTCCGGGTATTGCTATTTTGGCTATTAAATTTAACCCCAGAACAAAATATATTTTTTGGCTTACACTATTATACTTTGCCAGCCACTGCTGGGACACCAGATTCAGGGTATTGCTATTTTGGCAATTGAATTTAACCCCAGAACAAAATATATGTTTTGGCGGACACTATTATACTTTTCCAGCAACTGCTGGGACACCAGATTCAGGGTATTGCTATTTTGGCAATTGAATTTAACCCCAGAACAAAATATATGTTTTGGCGGACACTATTATACTTTGCCAGCCACTACTGGGGCACCAGATTCAGGGTATTGCTATTTTGGCAATTGAATTTTACCCCAGAATAAAATCTATGTTTTGGCATACACTATTATACTTTGCCAGCCACTGCTGGGACACCAGATTCAGGGTATTGCTATTTTGGCTATTGAATTTAACCCCAGAACAAAATATATGTTTTGGCACATACTATGTTACTTTACTAGCCACTGCTGGGACACCAGATTCATGGTATTGCTATTTTGGCAATTGAATTTCACCCCAGAACAAAATATATGTTTTGGCGTACACTATTATACTTTGCCAGCCACTGCTAGGACACCAGATTCCGAGTATTGCTATTTTGGCTATTGAATTTAACCCCAGAACAAAATATATTTTTGCTTACACTATTATACTTTGCCAGCCACTGCTGGGACACCAGATTCAGGGTATTGCTATTTTGGCAATTGAATTTCACCCCAGAATAAAATGTATGTTTTGGCGGACACTATTATACTTTGCCAGCCACTGCTGGGATACCAGATTAAGGGTATTGCTATTTTGGCAATTTAATTTCACCCCAGAATAAAATATATGTTTTGGCGGACACCATTATACTGTGCCAGCCACTGCTGGGACACCAGATTATGGGTATTGCTATTTTGGCAATTGAATTTTACCCCAGAACAAAATATATGTTTTGGCGGACACTATTATACTTTGCCAGCGACTGTTGGGACACCAGATTCAGGGTATTGCTATTTTGGCTAATGATTTTAACCCCAGAATAAAATATATGTTTTGGTGTACACTATTATACTTTGCCAGCCACTGCTGGGACTCCAGATTCAGGGTATTGCTATTTTGGTAATTGAATTTCACCCCAGAACAAAATATATGTTTTGGCGTACACTATTATACTTTGCCAGCCACTGCTGAGACATCAGATTCAGGGTATTGCTATTTTGGCAATTTAATTTAACCCCAGAACAAAATATATGTTTTGGAGGACACCATTATACTTTGCCAGCCACTACTGGGGCACCAGATTCAGGGTATTGCTATTTTGGCAATTGAATTTCACCCCAGAACAAAATCTATGTTTTGGCGGATACTATTTTACTTTACTAGCCACTGCTGGGACACCAGATTCAGGGTATTGCTATTTTGGCAATTGAATTTCACCCCAGTACAAAATATATGTTTTGGCGTACACTATTATACTTTGCCAGCCACTGCTAGGACACCAGATTCAGGGTATTGCTATTTTGGCTATTGAATTTAACCCCAGAACAAAATATATTTTTGGATTACACTATTATACTTTGCCAGCCACTGCTGGGAAACCAGATTCAGGGTATTGCTATTTTGGCAATTGAATTTAACCCCAGAACAAAATATATGTTTTGGCGGACACTATTATAGTTTGCCAGCCACT
>JAKVIS010004201.1:0-14507 GCA_033119425.1 Bufotes viridis | reverse complement strand
ATGGAGGCAGCGCAACAAGCCCAGAGTAGGGTGTACAATCGTCAGGCTCGGGTACGGAGCTTCAAGCCGGGAGATTGGGTGTTGGTTCTGGTACCCACCCTTGACAGCAAGTTCCTAGCTAGGTGGCAGGGCCCTATGAGGTGATCGAGAAAGTAGGGAAGTAAATTACAAAGTACACCAGCCAGGGCGCGCAAGCCGGAGCAGGTGTACCACGTGAATTTACTAAAGCCGTGGAAAGATAGGGACACGACCGACGACCACAGCCCCGGCCAGGGCTTCTAGGTGAAAGGGTCCAGCCCCACCGTTCGAGGCCTGTGAAGCCGTAACCACGGTAAGAATTGCAGACAGCCTGTCTTCCAAACAAGTTCAGGAAGTCAGGGAGTTCCTCAGTCGGAACCCGGATGTGTTCTCGGACCTCCCTGGCCGCACGTCTCTCATCCGACATGACATCGTCACTGAGCCTCAGGCCAAGATCCGGTTAAAACCATACCGGGTACCCGAGGCTCGGCGACGAGCCATCGCGAGGAAGTGAAATTAATGTTGAAGCTCGATGTCATTGAGGAGTCGAAAAGTGAGTGGGCCAGTCCCATAGTCCTAATACCCAAGCCGGATGGGACGTTGCGGTTCTGCAACGACTTTCGCAAAGTTAAATGAAGTGTCCAAGTTTGACGCGTATCCCATGCCCCGGGTAGACGAGCTTGTGGAGAATTTAGGACAAGCCCGTTATTTTTCTGTGCTGGACCTCACTAAAGGGTACTGGCAGGTACCCTTAACGGAGTCGGCTAAGGAAAAACCGCTTTGTTACCCACGCAGGGCCTGTATCACTACAAGGTGTTACCCTTTGGCCTGCATGGCGCTCCCGCCACCTTCCAAAGGTTAATGGACATAGTGCTGCGACCACATCGTCGGTACGCCTCGGCCTACTTAGATGATGTGATCGTCCACAGCACCGACTGGGAAAGCCATTTACCCAAAGTGCAGGCGGTAGTGGATGCCCTGAGGAAAGCCGGTCTAACCGCCAATCCAAAGAAGTGTGCGATTGGGTTGGAAGAGACCAAATACCTGGGATATGTCATTGGGCGGGAGTCATCAAACCTCAGGTAAATAAGGTAGAGGCAATACGGAATTGGCCCCGACCGGTCACCACCAGGCAGGTAAAGTCGTTCCTGGGGATTGTGGGGTATTACATGAGGTTTGTGCCCCACTTTGCTACTATCGCTTCGCCATTGACAGAGTTGTTAAAGGGGCGTAAGACAGGGATGGTCCGCTGGAATGAGCAGGCGGAAAAGGCTTTCTCCGCCTTGAAATCGGCCCTGTGTGGGTCCCCGGTTTTGGTGACACCCGATTTCAGGAGAGAATTCATAGTCCAGACCGACGCCTCTGAGGTTGGCCTTGGTGCGGTACTATCGCAGGAAGTCAACGGGGAGGAGCATCCCGTTGTCATCCTCAGCCGCAAGCTGTTTAAGGCAGGCTTTATCCATTTATTAATTACCTTATATCTTTTTGGCCTTGTCTAATGTCTTTTCCATGCTTCATGCCGTCCACTTTGTGATCCTCTCCCACCCTGTGTTTCATCCACCAGTGTATTGTATTGTCTGTTATTGTATTTCATTGGATTTTCCCTCTTTTGGGAACCATAATAAAGTCTATATATATTGTTAGTCGTGCTTCGCCTGCTTTCTTCTTCTTTAGTGTTGATACTTGGTATATAGGCCTAGTACGCATACTCACTTTGTGAGTTATCTACGATTGGTGTTTATTTATTTGTCTGTGTCCAGAGTAGCTTTCGAGAAAGCTGGCTTCTGTATACCAGTAATCTCCTTGGAGTAATAGTCTCACAGGAGAACTGTGTAAGGCCTCTCGGAGTAGGAGCTCTAGCATGTTCTTCCTTCCTCCTTGCAGTCTGGACTCCAACTCCCCTTCCTGGCCGGAAGTCAGACCAGTCCTCTCCTAAATGGGTGGTTAGCCCTGTTCCTGCCAACCATACCTTCTCTTCTGGAATCAACGGCATAAACAATGTATAACAATACAAATGATTGCAGATACTCCCAGGTCTAGTGTGCTCTTTACCCAGGGGTGCACCACCAATGAGGCCAGGTGAGGCAGCACCAGGTAGGGGAAGGAGGTTAGATAAAAAAAATTGGCATGGGGGGGGGGGGCTGTTTCAGTTTTTGTCTCAGGCAGCAGAAAGGCTAGGTGCACCTCTGCTCATACCTGATTGTTGGCAGCAGAAAAAGCTCTAATCATCTCATTTTTGGAAGAACCATCTAACAGAAAGGAATTGCGAAACATGGACAAGCCCTTTAAGAGAATCAACTGAGCGCACGGCCCATACAAATTAAGGACACCGCGTTTTATAACCTTGTTTATTCCTCATCTATAGATGAATATTGTTTGGAGTAGAAGAACGGCATTGTTGTGAACAATAGGGATCCTGCAATACCAGGGTGGAGCATTTCTTTATATCTGAATGGTATCCAAGGAGGGGACCTTAGACATTATACTGAGTGTCATCCTATGCAGTTCCTGGTCTGATGACATCATACTATTTGTAAAGAGGCCATAGCTTCTTTGTAGTGTACTTTCCCTACACCCTGTATAGAAGGGCTCTAAGCTACATGTATAGGGCCCCACGTTGATTGTTTCCTATCCAAACAATGATGCGGCATTACTCATACAAAATCTATTCTATCCATATAATTATGTGGGAAATAGATGTGACCGAGCCCTGAGCGACCTAATGCGACACAATAAAGGCCACATACAATATATATATACATACAGGATCAGATTGGGCCCTGGACCCTAACCATTTAGGGGCCCTCATCCTCAAGGAATGGATTTATAGCAGTAGCAGAAAAATTGGTCGGCCGTAGCAATCAATCATAGTGCAGCTTCCATTTCTTATAGTGCTCCTGAAAAATGAAAGCTATTGGCAGGGGTACACCACCAATGAGGCGAGGTGAGGCAGCTCCGGGTAGGGGCAATAGGGGGCAGCGGAAGGGGGATTATCTGTTTCTGCAGTATATCAAAAGCAAAAAGACAAAGAGCAACATGCAAAGGTATTGAAAAATTATCAAAAAGATTTTATTAGTCATGTACTAAAAATTTCAAATCATAGAAGGAGGTGACAGGAGAACACAGACGCCACCCTGGACCCTATAGCGAGATGTACAAAACATATCTAGCACCGCTGGAACGATGTTATTAAAAAGCCAATCGCTACACTGTTATATTATCAATATAGTATATCTAGGCCTTGCTACGGCCTTCAGAAAATCCAAAAAATACAGCTGTAGTGGATACATAAGATACCACAGTCAAAAATGGGGGGTACTAATAATTTTTACCACTTAATCATACTACTGAAAAAAACGAAATAAGTATATATAAATAAGATAACAACACTGTTATGGGGGCATCTGTGAATGACACTGTTATAAGGGAACCTGTGGATGACACTGTTATGGGGGGATCTGTGGATGACACACTGTTATGGGGATATCTGTGGATGACACTGTTATGGGTGATCTGTGGATGACACTGTTATGGGGGATCTGTGGAGGACACTGTTATGGGGGATCTGTGAATGACACTATTATGGGGGATCTGAGGATGACACTGTTATGGGGAATCTGTGAATGACACTGTTATGGGGATATCTGTGGATGACACTGTTTTGGGGATATCTGTGGATGACACTGTTTTGGGGGATCTGTGGACGACACTCTTATGTAGGATCTGTGGATGACACTGTTATGGGGGGATCTGTGCATGACACTGTTATGGGGGATCTGTGGATGACACTGTTATGGGGGATCTGTGGATGACACTGTTATGGGGGATCTGTGGATGAGACTGTTATGGGGGATCTGTGGATGATACTGTTATGGGGGATCTGTGGATGACATTGTTATGGAGGATCTGTGGATGACACTGTTATGGAGGATCTGGGGATGACACTGTTATGGAGGGATCTGTGGATGAGACTGTTATGGAGGATCTGTGAATGAAACTGTTATGGAGGACCTGTGGATGACACTGTTAAGGGAGACCTGTGGGTGACTCTGTAATTGGGGGATCTATGGATGACACTGTTATGGTCATCTGTGGATTTCACTGTTATGGGGGATCTGTGGATGACACTGTTATGGGGGGTCTGTTTCTGACACTGTTATGGTGGATTTGTGGATGACACTGTTATGGGGGATCTGTAGATGATACTGTTATGGGGGATCTGTGGATGATACTGTTATGGGGGATCTGTGGATGACACACTGTTATGGGGTATCTGTGGATGACACTGTTATGGAGGATCTGTGAATGACACTGTTATGGGGGATATGTGGATGACACTGTTATGGAGGATCTGTGGAGGACACACTGTTATGGGGGATCTGTGGATGACACACTGTTATGGGTGATCTGTGGATGATACTGTTATGGGGGATCTGTTGATGATACTGTTATGGGGGATCTGTGGATGAAACTGTTATGGGGGCACTGTGGATGACACTGTTATGGGGGATCTGTGGATGACACTGTTATGGGGGATTTGTGGATGACACTGTTATGGGGGATCTGTGGGTCACACACTGTTATGGGGGATCTGTGGAGGACACACTCTTATGGGCCATCTGTGGATTACACTGTTATGGGGGATCTGTGGATGACACTGTTATGGAGGATCTGTGGATGACACTGTTATGGAGGATCTGTGGATGACACACTGTTATGGGACCTGTGGGTGACACTGTTATGGGGGTTCTGTGGATGACACTGTTATGGGAAATCTGTGGATGACACTATTATGGGGGATCTGTGGATGACACACTGCTATGGGGGATCTGTGGATGACACTGTTATGGGGGATCTATGGATGATACTGTTATGGAGGATTTGTGGATAATACGGTTATGGGGGATCTGTGGATGATACTGTTATGGGGGATCTGTGGATGATACTGTTATGGGGGATCTTTGGATGACACTGTTATTGGGGATCTGAGGATGACACTGTTATGGGGGATCTGTGGACGACACTCCTATGGAGGATCTGTGGATGACACTGTCATGGGGGGATCTGTGGATGACAATGTTATGGGGATCTGTGCATGATACTGTTATGGGGGATCTGTGGATGACACACTATTATGGGGGATCTGTGGATGACACACTGTTATGGGGATCTGTGGATGACACTGTTATGGGGGATCTGTGGATGACACACTGTTATGGGGGATCTGTGGATGACACTGTTATGGGGGATCTGTGGATGACACTGTTATGGGGGATCTGTGGATGACACTGTTATGGAGGATCTGTGGATGACACTGTTATGGGGGATCTGTGGATGACACACTGTTATGGGGGACCTGTGGATGACACTGTTATGGGGGTTCTGTGGATGACACTGTTATGGGGGATCTGTGGATGACACTGTTATGGGGGATCTGTGGATGACACACTGTTATGGGGGATCTGTGGATGACACTGTTATGGGGGATCTGTGGATGACACTGTTATGGGGGATCTGTGGATGACACTGTTATGGGGGATCTGTGGATGACACTGTTATGGGGGATCTGTGGATGACACTGTTATGGGGGATCTGTGGATGACACTGTTATGGGGGATCTGTGGATGACACTGTTATGGGGGATCTGTGGATGACACTGTTATGGGGGATCTGTGGATGACACTGTTATGGGGGATCTGTGGATGACACTGTTATGGGGGATCTGTGGATGACACTGTTATGGGGATCTGTGGATGACACTGTTATGGGGGATCTGTGGATGACACTGTTATGGGGGATCTGTGGATGACACACTGTTATGGGGGATCTGTGGATGATACTGTTATGGGGGATCTGTGGATGACACTGTTATGGGGATCTGTGGATGACACTGTTATGGGGGATCTGTGGATGACACTGTTATGGGGATCTGTGGATGACACTGTTATGGGGGATCTGTGGATGACACTGTTATGGGGGATCTGTGGATGACACTGTTATGGGGGATCTGTGGATGACACTGTTATGGGGGATCTGTGGATGACACTGTTATGGGGGATCTGTGGATGACACACTGTTATGGGGGATCTGTGGATGACACATGTTATGGGGGATCTGTGGATGACACTGTTATGGGGGATCTGTGGATGACACTGTTATGGGGGATCTGTGGATGATACTGTTATGGGGGATCTGTGGATGACACTGTTATGGGGGATCTGTGGATGACACTGTTATGGGGATCTGTGGATGACACTGTTATGGGGGATCTGTGGATGAAACTGTTATGGGGGATCTGTGGATGACACTGTTATGGGGGATCTGTGGATGACACTGTTATGGGGGATCTGTGGATGACACTGTTATGGGGGATCTGTGGATGACACTGGTATGGGGATCTGTGGATGACACTGTTATGGGGAATCTGTGGATGACACTGTTATGGAGGATCTGTGGATGACACTGTTATGGAGGATCTGTGGATGACACTGTTATGAGGGATCTGTGGATGACACTGTTATGGTGGATCTGTGGATGTCACTGTTATGGGGGATCTGTGGATGACACTGTTATGGGGGATCTGTGGATGACACTGTTATGGGGGATCTGTGGATGACACACTGTTATGGGGATCTGTGGATGACACTGTTATGGGGGATCTGTGGATGACACTGTTATGGGGGATCTGTGGATGACACTGTTATGGGGGATCTGTGGATGACACTGTTATGGGGGATCTGTGGATGACACTGTTATGGGGGATCTGTGGATGACACACTGTTATGGGGGATCTGTGGATGACACTGTTATGGAGGATCTGTGGATGACACTGTTATGGGGGATCTGTGGATGACACTGTTATGGGGGATCTGTGGATGACACTGTTATGGGGGATCTGTGGATGATACTGTTATGGGGGATCTGTGGATGACACTGTTATGGGGGATCTGTGGATGACACTGTTATGGGGGATCTGTGGATGACACTGTTATGGGGGATCTGTGGATGACACTGTTATGGGGGATCTGTGGATGACACTGTTATGGGGGATCTGTGGATGACACTGTTATGGGGGATCTGTGGATGACACTGTTATGGGGGATCTGTGGATGACACTGTTATGGGGGATCTGTGGATGACACACTGTTATGGGGGATCTGTGGATGACACTGTTATGGGGGATCTGTGGATGACACTGTTATGGGGGATCTGTGGATGACACTGTTATGGGGGATCTGTGGATGACACTGTTATGGGGGATCTGTGGATGACACTGTTATGGGGGATCTGTGGATGACACTGTTATGGGGGATCTGTGGATGACACTGTTATGGGGGATCTGTGGATGACACTGTTATGGGGGATCTGTGGATGACACTGTTATGGGGGATCTGTGGATGACACTGTTATGGGGGATCTGTGGATGACACTGTTATGGGGGATCTGTGGATGACACTGTTATGGGGGATCTGTGGATGACACTGTTATGGGGATCTGTGGATGACACACTGTTATGGGGGATCTGTGGATGACACACTGTTATGGGGGATCTGTGGATGACACTGTTATGGGGGATCTGTGGATGACCACTGTTATGGGGGATCTGTGGATGACACACTGTTATGGGGGATCTGTGGATGACACTGTTATGGGGGATCTGTGGATGACACTGTTATGGGGGATCTGTGGATGACACTGTTATGGGGGATCTGTGGATGACACTGTTATGGGGGATCTGTGGATGACACTGTTATGGGGGATCTGTGGATGACACTGTTATGGGGGATCTGTGGATGACAACTGTTATGGGGGATCTGTGGATGACACTGTTATGGGGGATCTGTGGATGACACTGTTATGGGGGATCTGTGGATGACACTGTTATGGGGGATCTGTGGATGACACACTGTTATGGGGGATCTGTGGATGACACACTGTTATGGGGGATCTGTGGATGACACTGTTATGGGGATCTGTGGATGACACTGTTATGGGGGATCTGTGGATGACACTGTTATGGGGGATCTGTGGATGACACTGTTATGGGGGATCTGTGGATGACACTGTTATGGGGGATCTGTGGATGATACTGTTATGGGGGATCTGTGGATGACACTGTTATGGGGGATCTGTGGATGACACTGTTATGGGGGATCTGTGGATGACACTGTTATGGGGGATCTGTGGATGACACTGTTATGGGGGATCTGTGGATGATCACTGTTATGGGGATCTGTGGATGACACTGTTATGGGGGATCTGTGGATGACACTGTTATGGGGGATCTGTGGATGACACTGTTATGGGGGATCTGTGGATGACACTGTTATGGGGGATCTGTGGATGACACTGTTATGGGGGATCTGTGGATGACACTGTTATGGGGGATCTGTGGATGACACTGTTATGGAGGATCTGTGGATGACACTGTTATGGGGGATCTGTGGATGACACTGTTATGGGGGATCTGTGGATGACACTGTTATGGGGGATCTGTGGATGACACTGTTATGGGGGATCTGTGGATGACACACTGTTATGGGGGATCTGTGGATGACACTGTTATGTGGGATCTGTGGATGACACTGTTATGGGGGATCTGTGGATGACACACTGTTATGGGGGATCTGTGGATGACACTGTTATGGGGGATCTGTGGATGACACTGTTATGGGGGATCTGTGGATGACACTGTTATGGGGGATCTGTGGATGACACTGTTATGGGGGATCTGTGGATGACACTGTTATGGGGGATCTGTGGATGAACACTGTTATGGGGGATCTGTGGATGACACTGTTATGGGGGATCTGTGGATGACACTGTTATGGGGATCTGTGGATGACACTGTTATGGGGGATCTGTGGATGACACTGTTATGGGGGATCTGTGGATGACACTGTTATGGGGGATCTGTGGATGACACTGTTATGGGGGATCTGTGGATGACACTGTTATGGGGGATCTGTGGATGACACTGTTATGGGGGATCTGTGGATGACACTGTTATGGGGGATCTGTGGATGACACTGTTATGGGGGATCTGTGGATGACACTGTTATGGGGGATCTGTGGATGACACTGTTATGGGGGATCTGTGGATGACACACTGTTATGGGGGATCTGTGGATGACACTGTTATGGGGGATCTGTGGATGACACTGTTATGGGGATCTGTGGATGACACTGTTATGGGGGATCTGTGGATGACACTGCTATGGAGGATCTGTGGATGACACTGTTATGGGGGATCTGTGGATGACACTGTTATGGAGGATCTGTGGATGACACTGTTATGGGGGATCTGTGGATGACACTGTTATGGGGGATCTGTGGATGACACTGTTATGGGGGATCTGTGGATGACACACTGTTATGGGGGATCTGTGGATGACACACTGTTATGGGGGATCTGTGGATGACACTGTTATGGAGGATCTGTGGATGACACTGTTATGGGGGATCTGTGGATGACACTGTTATGGGGGATCTGTGGATGACACACTGTTATGGGGGATCTGTGGATGACACTGTTATGGGGGATCTGTGGATGACACTGTTATGGGGGATCTGTGGATGCCACTGTTATGGGGGATCTGTGGATGACACACTGTTATGGGGGATCTGTGGATGATCACTGTTATGGGGATCTGTGGATGACACTGTTATGGAGGATCTGTGGATGACACTGTTATGGGGGATCTGTGGATGACACTGTTATGGGGGATCTGTGGATGACACTGTTATGGGGGATCTGTGGATGATTACTGTTATGGGGATCTGTGGATGACACACTGTTATGGGGGATCTGTGGATGACACACTGTTATGGGGGATCTGTGGATGATACTCTTATGGGGGATCTGTGGATGACACTGTTATGGGGGATCTGTGGACGACACTCCTATGGAGGATTTGTGGATGACACTGTTATGGGGGGATCTGTGGATGACACTGTTATGGAGGATCTGTGGATGACACTGTTATGGAGGGGATCTGTGAATGACACACTGTTATGGGGGATCTGTGGATGATACTCTTATAAAAAATTGAATGGACATGGAAAGAAAATATGTTAGTGTGTATGAGTCCTTACGTGCCCCAAATTTACTAACTACTATGTTGGTAAGTAACCCTGTCGCGCCCTTTCCCCCTAGGTGATTGTGGCAAACAAATCTCGTATCGCCTGCTGTGCTATTAAGGTGGCCATACACATTAGGAGGACGGCGAGCCTGACGATTTCTGAGCGACTAGTCGACCAACCTTGTAGTAGGTTAATTTCTAAAAATTAGGGGCCGTTGGTAACTATGCATCCAATGTGTGTCCCAATTCTAATGGGGGGGAGGGGGGCGTCCTGATTGTCCCCCAATGGTAGATGTTGGATTTCTATCCTTTAAATGACGCCACACACTGCAGAGCACATGGGTGATGTAATTATAACGTAATGGATCAGAAGAGCCATCCAGCTTTTTCTATGGATCATTTAAATAACTTTCATAATAGAATATTTTACGAAACCCTGGTCACAGGTATTTCTGCCTGCTGATATATGCAGCATTACTTTAATTCTGGGTCATCAAGACAGGGTTCAATAAAGTAATTAGTAATAGATAATTAAAATTGTCAACTAAATGCCCTGGAGATTAATGCAAATGAAAACTGAAGGTGACGCTCACAGCTATCAAATAGGTCATCAAAGAATGCATTCCGCAACCTAGATGATATATAATCGTACCATCTGAAATGCAGTTTATTCCACCCCAAACATCAAACATGGAGCAACAAGCAGTGTAAGAGCTCCCTGCATGGCATTTAGGTTTGCCCACATAATACTGCCCTAAAGTGCCAAGATAATACTGCCATGTACATAGCTGAGTCACATCATTCTGACCACCAGCTAACATCTAAAGTAACTGCTGTGTGCAGCGCGGACAGCAGCTAAACGGGCGGGGAGGGACTCCATAAGGTCCTGGTAGGTTGTCACAGATAGCTTGAGCCATGCTGACTGCAGTGCATCCCACAGCTGCTGGAGGAGGATCCATAGAGCGAACACGATTTACCATAGGAGGTGGTCCCACAGATGCTCAATTGGTTTCAAGTCTGAGGAATTATGGGTCCGGGGTAGTACTTGGAAGTCTAGTGCCCAGGGCCATATTTACAATTAGGCATCTGAGGGCATGTGCCTAGGATGCCAGGAAGTGCATTACTAGTGGCATTTTAGGGAAATTATTACTGGGGCCGGGCACTATAGAGGTATTACTGGGAGCACAATGGGGGGCATTATTATTGCTGGGGGAATTTTAGGGGTAGTATTTGAGGGCATTGGGGAGCACAGTTGACACAGTATTGGGGTGTCCATACACCCACCGTAACAGGCTTGTCATTCTGTGGATCCTTGAAGCTGGTCCCACAGGTTGGGGTATCCTGGACGGCTGTACCTCCGGGAGCAACTCCATGGGTGGTCCTCTGGCAACCTCCTGTGGTGGAATCTGGAACCACTGGATCAATTTTTGTTGCCAATGGAGCGAGATCCATGCTCTTATCCTCCCAGAGAGGGTGAAGCTCCTGACTGAAGTCACTCAGTTCCCAGTTCATTTAATGTCCTGATCCAGAGGCGATGGAAATCTCTGGGCTAACAATAACCGTGTGCCCAGCTCCCAGGGCAATGACTGGAGGCAGCACGTCGGACAAGGCCAAGCTCCTCCTCCTCCTAGTCAGGCCACAAAGTTAGCTCCGTCTAAATCCCCATCTGGGGATTGACCAGTCCTAGTTTATGTACTGCCTCGGCAATTGGGGGATAGATATTGCAATCCCCTGGGCCTATGAGCCATGGATCTAGCCATGGAGGTAGTTACAACTCAATGCTGTAATCATGTGGGCGAGGTGGTGGTAAGGCCTGTCAGCAGCCCCTCCTCTAGGAGCTAGGAGCGAAGCTATTGCCCGTGTTCCTCTCGGAAGGACTCCTGGATTGAAAATAACTGAAACGAGCATAGGGCCTCCAACTTTTTCCACTTCTACCCATATTTCGGTGACAGTGTCGGTGGAAAGTCTTCCATGCTTGGTAGCCTTCCCTCCATCTTGAACGCATGGTGGGTCTTCTGCCTTTGGTCTCTGCACCTAAGCAAGTTGCTTCTGGTGATGGGCAAACTCTCCATCCCAGGCACAGATGTTCTTCTTGGCCCGAAGGTCTTTTGCTTTGGCAAAATAATAAACAGAGGCCCGGTTGAAGGTTCTGGACTCCAACACCCAGCAGAGCATAGGACATACATGTGTTGCCTGCTCTTCTGCTGGATGTTCTCTCTGATTTCCTGCTCTGGGGGCGAAGCTTTGGCACACATGGTGCAGATCCAAGGTGACCTATTAACCTCCTTTTTGCTGGCACACAGTGAATAGAGCATTTCTGGGTCTTGGTAGCAAGTGGTGGTGAATGTGAAACACCCACACGGAGTCTTGTTAACACGATGTGGCTGTAGCTACCACTGAATTCCCTCCAGTAGGGCAATAAAGTTTCTTTTAGGGTCCACACAGCAAAATTATGTCAATGATAGTATAGCACGGAGACACAGTCCTGTTCGTGACGCCAATTTCATGCAGCGAGACCCTGAGGAGCCGGTGCTAAGGATGGAAGTGGTAGTGGGCCTGATGAGCTGTTGTGTCATGGTGTACTCCTGCAGATCTTTCCTCCCTGGGGTTTAGTGCATAGTGGAAATATAGTTTAAAGAATCAGGTTAGAAGTAAATGTATAACAGTCTCTCTTTACTTAGTGCAAAATATAGCCAACTAGCAGCACATCCAGCAGTAGAAAGTACAAAATGCATGCTAGGGGTGGATACAGCCAACACCTAGCCTCCTACAAGGGCTGAGCCAAGATTGTTAACCCCGGCTGAGCCATCCATACAGCTATACTGGGTGCAATAAAACACATAACAATACATAACAGGTCAACACATTAACCCCTTCCCAACCAGCTCCCGACATGTAAGCTGCTGGCCGGGACTTTAAACATGGCGCCTGCTCGTAATGCTAATTGCAGACTTTTACCCCTTCAGGTGCCATGATTAAACGTTATCACGCCATCTGAATGTACTAAAATACAGAAGTGCACACCCCCTCCCCCGTTCTCTGCCGATGCATTGTGCTGCAGCTTCCAACCTCCAGAATGAACTAAAGCTGCCGCGCATTAGTTCCTATGGAGCCCTGCCATAGGAATACATTGTAACTCTCATACAGTCCAATCCTAAATCTAAAGATTGCTTGTTATAGTTCCCTATAAGAACTATAAAATAGTGTGAAAAAAACAGGTTTTTTTTAATTAAAAAACTATAAAAATTCAAATCACCCCCCTTTCCTCCAAATGTAAGTAAAAAAATGTAAACAATAAACAAAATACACATCATAAACAGTGAAATGGAAAAAGTCAAAATGGCAGATTCGCCGTTTTTGATCGCTTTAGCTCCCACAAAAAATAAATAAAAGTGATCAAAAAGTCTTGAACACCCTAGAATGGTATCAGTGAAAAGTAAAGATCACCCGGCAAAAATTTAGCCCTCACACAGGTCCGTACATGTATTTACAAAAAAGATTATGGTGATGAAAATAAATTTTTTCCCCCAAAGTTTTTATTTTCTTATAGTATTAGAATGCAAGAAAATTGATACATATGTGGCATCGCCGTAATCATACCGACCTGGAGAATGAAAGTAACAGGTCAGTTTTACTGTATAGGGAACGCCATAAAAACAAAAGCCAAAAACTTTTGCGGAATTGTGGTTTTCTTTTCAATTTCACCCCATTCGGAATTTGTTTGACAGCTCCCCACTACATTGTATGCAATATTAATTGGTGGAATTAGAAAGGGCAACAAGCCCTCATACAGCTGTGTAAATGGGAAAAATAAGAAAGTTCTCGCCCCAGAAAGGCGGGAAGTGAAAAATGAAAATGGAAAAACAAAAAAACCTCCGGGGCTGAAACCCTTTGCAGATACCTCTGCTGTGGGGTACTGCACTTCTTACCTCTTTTGTCATTTCTTAGGGTTTTAACTATTGAAGTTTTAATGAAAAGTTAATGTAGCTGTCAACTGCCATACACCAGCCACATAAAACCACCCTATAGTGGCATGATAATACTGCAATATAAAAGCTACATAATACAATCATATAGTACCACTATTATACTGCCATACACACACCACATAAAACCACCCCTTAGTGACATGATAATACTGCAATATGAAAGCCACATAATATAGTGGTAAGATTATTCTACCATATACAGCCAAGATTATTCCACCATATAATGCCATGATAATAGTGCCATGTACAACCCATATAATTTCACCATATATTGCTAAGATATTAATGCCATATACAAGCCACATAATACCGCCATATAGTGCTAAGCTAATTCTTCCATATACTGTACAAACCACAATATTTCACTGTAAAATGCCATGATAATAATGCCATATACACCATATAATGCCAAGATAGT
>JAKVIS010004200.1:0-14532 GCA_033119425.1 Bufotes viridis | reverse complement strand
ACAATATAGGATCCGCTCAGTGGAGATCTTCTATATAAGATCCTTCTCCTGATTGACCCGACAAGAATGGACAGGGACAAGATGGCGGAGAGGATAATAAATCTCACCCTAGAGATCCTCTTCCGGCTTACTGGAGAGGTGAGAGGTTCTGATGATGTCACATTACATCATCTTATCTATGTTACTAACAGATGGACATGACTGGAGAGGTGAGGGACTCTGGAGATGTATGGAGTGATAGTTATTACTGTGTCTCTCCATAACCAGGACTACACAGTAGTGAAGAAGACCTCTAGTGAGCGCTGTCAGGACCCTGTCTCTGAAGGATGGGGAAGAACCCTGAGCCCAATCACAGGGCCTCCACCTCACCCCCTGATACATGAGGAAATCAATAGAGAGAAGATCCTAGAACTCACCAACAAGATGATTGAGCTGCTGACTGGAGAGGTGACACTGCTGGGAATGCTGGGACATTATACAGGAACGCTATGAAGGGATCTGGGTGATGAGCGTATCATTGTGTTGTCAGGTTCCTATAAGGTGTCAGGATGTCACCGTCTATTTCTCCATGGAGGAGTGGGAGTATTTAGAAGAACACAAAGATCAGTACAAGGACGTAATAATGGAGGATCACCGGCCCCTCACATCACCAGGTAATAGACATGACTAAATACACACGTCCTCTCATTATCTGTATGTAAGGGATGAATTCAGTCACTGGATGTGTTTCCTACTGTTGGAAATTGGCCACAACAACATAAAACTTGAAGCAACTTCTTCTTCTTCAGAAGATACTTTTGTTTAATCCTCATTCACACATCAGTGTTTTGTCAGTGATTTCCCTCAGTGATTGTGAGCCAAAACCAGGATTTGAGCCTCCACCGACATAAGGTATAGGGGAAGGATCTGTATCTGTTATGAGTTTAGAGACTCACCTGGTTTTGGCTTAAAATCTCTGATGGAAATCTGAAGAACAGCAAGACATCACTGAAGTCAATGTAAAATGTAGGCAGATTATGGCATAAGAGGTAAATGGAAGTGAATTACAGCCATGGTAAAAGGCAGCGCTCTGTTATAAGTCCTGGACACCGTCCTTTATACCTGATATAACAAAGGGATAATTAATATTTTAATTCAAGTTTTCCGCAGTGTCGCTGTACGTAGACTTCAGTGTTTTACACACAGATTCCATCATTATCATACGTAACCATAGATCTACACAAGTTACACCGACGACAACTTCTAATTGGATAAAAATTCCTTATCACAATCTCTTGTTGTATAAATAATTGGTTCCTGGGGCTTCCATTGATCCTCTCCAATTCAAGTACCAATCTACACTTTTCTTTCCAAAGAGCCCCATGGTCTATAAAGCCAAGATCGGCTCTTTCATTTATCACCGGTCCAACACCAAGGATCGATCTGATCATGAACTTGCAAATGGTTAGTTTTAATAGACAAATACATTTATCTCGACCAAGGCTTCCACTTCTAGTGCAAATATTATCTACTTTCTACAGGTAACCATTCCATCATTACATTCTTAATCGATCACTTAAAGGCCTCTATTTTCTCAGCAAAAGTTGTTAGTACTAAAAGTCCTCAGTATTCACTTCAAAATGGTGATTAACTCTTTAGCTAAACTCCTATTTGAGGTGTAAACACAAGAGGATCCTTTACTATTCTGAAATAAGCCTAAATTAGATGTATTTCAGAAATATCTGTCGGTGCAATGGGGGGGGGGGGGAGCAAGTCTACAATTGTCGGCGTGGAGTGGGCTGGGAAGGGAACGGCAGGCCAGTCTCATTTACCATTTTCTACAAATGCTTCAGGTGTAGAAAGGGGTCTAAATGTAAGACAGCTTGGAAGCTGACTTACATATAGAACTGGTGCTGGAAGCCCTGAAGTTATGGAGAGGAACCACTGCTAGCTTAGGGCTTTAAGACCTGCGCCTAAAACACCAGTCTTGATAAATGTGCCCCAAGATGTATACCTAAGACAACATGGCTGACCATCCGATCTAATCCCGATTCTGCAACACCTACAGTTAAGGAAGAGATAAGAACACCGGACAGATGTTCCAGTGCTCTTCTTCCACAGGATAATTCAGAAGAACATCACAATGGCCCACAGGATGGTCAGGTAGATGGATATAAGGGCATCATGTTGGAGGATCACAGGCTTCTCACACTATCAGGTAGTAGACATGACTAAATACACACGTCCTCCCATTATCTGTATTTAAGGGATGAATTCAGTCACTGGATGTGTTTTCTACAGTTAAGGAAGAGATAAGAACACCGGAGAGATGTCCCGGTCCTCTTCTTCCACAGGATAATTCAGAAGAACATCACTATGTCCCGCAGGATGATCAGGTAGATGGAGATAAGGGAATCATTATGGAGGATCACCGACCCCTCATATCACCAGGTAGTAGACATAATACACACGTCCTCTCATTATCTGTATGTAAGGGATAAATTCAGTCACTGGATGTGTTTCCTACAGTTAAGGAAGAGAGAAGAACACCGGAGAGATGTCCCAGTCCTCTTCTTCTACAGGATAATTCAGAAGAATATCACAATGTCCCACAGGATGATCAGGTAGATGGAGATAAGGTCTCATGAAATGTCCCCTATGATCTGTAGAAGGCTGTGAGAAATAATAATTAGATGAGAAAGAAGGAGATGACAGGATTACAGCTGACCATAGACATTACATGTTGTCTGGATCTTCTCACTATTTTCTGCCTGTATAGACTTCTAAGATGGCCTTTTCTGTAACTGCTGCAAATCTTTTGTAATTGCACAAGAGTGGCACAACAGTTTTCTGAGAGGTCTTAGGCCAGGACCATACAATACTACAAATGGTCAACCAAAGTTGTGCCCGGATTGTCAGCTTTAACACGAACATCAGGAGATAATTGCATTATTATCTTCAAAGGTTTTGTAGTCTAGGGTGCAGTCTCCTGGTGTCTCCTTACTGTCAGAATGGCAGTACCAAGATCATACTACGGATTCTATTCTATCACATGTAGATGCAAGTCATCCTTCTTACTTGCATAAAGTACAATATAATAATCAGGGGTGTAGCTAAAGGCTCATGTGGCCTGGTGCAAGAGTTTAGCTTGGGCCCCCTGGCCAGGGGCAGGGAGGCACATGGCCTTTGTGCTGCCTGAGGTCAAAATTGAAACTGCACCCCCTGCCCCATGCCAAATTCTTGACGTTACCCCTTCCCTCCAACCAGAGATGTAACTTGACCTGCATGAACTTTGTATAGAACCGGTGTCTTCTTATGTGGCACAAGGGTCTTTGGGCCCCCTCAGGCTCCTAGTCCCAGTAGCGACTGCACCCCTTTTTGCTGCCAAGAGCCATTTGGATATTTGTAACATCGTTCGGGGGCCATACAAAATTCTCAACTTAAAAATGTGATGGGTATATTTGGTCAAACATATAAGTGACTTTAGGGGTAAGTTACAGAAATTGTGTTTCAATGAAAAAAAAATCTAGAGCGCTATATATTTGCAGCACAAAATGGCGCCTGCACTATATATTACAAATAGAAGAGGTACCATTTTGACCACATATAGCAGTCTAATTTTTAAGTTGAGCATGTTATATATGTATTTCTTTAATTGGCAATAATGGCAGCCAAGCTAACTGTCCCTGCCTCTTTCTTTGCAAACATCCCTGCCTTTGTTTATTTATCAGCATCAGATCTGCCCCCACCCGAGTCCATCAGCCTCAATTCACCCTCCTATTAGACCCCCAGCCTACATCAGCCTTAGATCAGACCCCATCAAACCATGAATCCTGAGATCAGACCCTCCAGCCTCAGATCAGACCCTCCAGCCTCAGATCAGACCCTCCAGCCTCAGATCAGACCCTCCAGCCTCAGATCAGACCCTCCAGCCTCAGATCAGACCCTCCAGCCTCTGATCAGACATAAAAATAAACTTGCCTCTCCAGCTCCGGATGACGCTGCCACTTGGCAGATTCACTTACCCTCCCTGGTCTTCTTCCCGCCACTCTGTTCTGTGTCCTGACAGTGCACAGCATCAGGTCATAGTGCGCATCTACATGCACTACGTCCTGACAATGTACGTGTAGAACACAGCGTGGGGCTGGAAGAAGACCAGGGAAGGTGAGTACAGCTAGCAATGCGCTGTTCTCACCTTCCTGTGCCTCCCGTATGCTAGAGAATGCTTCCATATTGGCATTATTAGCATTTTCCCAATATGTTCTGGCAGGGGGCCGGGGCCACATGAAGTGGTCCCGCGGGCCAGAGGTTCCCCACCACGTCTTACAGTTACGCCCCTGATCAATAATTTTGTAGCTGCTCAGATGCATCCATCCATTTTGAACCTTTGATTATGGACACCTGGCCATGTGATCTCCAGTCTGACCTCCAGTCTGAGGCTTGCTGTCTCTCTCCTGTGTGGCTGACATCCTGTGAACTACAAGATTACAGCATCATTTATCAGATCCTCCTGAGAGCTCCCTCCCACCAGCTACTCCTCCTTGTCTTCTGTATGTCCCTAAACATAGCATGCTGCTGAAGATATCATCTCTACATTATCCATTACACTAGAAGAGCAAAGGTTTAGAGTCTAAACCTTGTAAAAGTGGAGAGACATTTAATTGTGCCACTTTCTTTAAACCCTTATACCCCAGGACAGTTTTCGCTCTTTTGCCCAGGCTATTTATGTGACGTCACTTTATGTGGTAATAGCTTTGGAACACTTTTACTAATCAAGCCATTCTGAGACTGTTTTCTCATGACACGCCATAATCGGGCGTGCACTGCTCCGGTGCCTGCCAGATCACCATGACGTACTATTACATAAAAATGCGGGAAGTTACTGACTTCTATGACGTAGTAGTACGTCACATGTCGGGAAGGGGTTAAATTACAAAAAATGCACTTGCCATTTTGCTTGTACTGTTAAATGATGTGAAGCGTCGCTGGGTGATAGTAGCCACATAGCCAAATACTTTCTAAAGTGCATCAAGCAGCAAACAACCGCGCTGGCTTTCTCCTCACCTAACTCCAACTGGGCAAGGTGGTCAGAGACAATCGCAGGAACATTGTGGCTGCTCTGTGTTTGGGAGAAATAACACCTGCTCCCTAAATGATGCATGCGATAAATCTGCAGCGTTTGTTAAAAAAAAGTACAGTGGCTTTTAGAAGGTACTAATAATAGTAATAATAATATAATATAATCATAGTTGGTTCTCAACTCTCCTGTCCTTTATACTATAATCAGTGATAATAAGGATGTTCTAGTGGTGATAGATAATCAGTTCTCACCTCTCCTGTCCTTATACTATAGACAGTGATAAGCAGGGTGATCTAGTGGTGATAGATAATCAGTTCTCACCTCTCCTGTGTTCTCTCCTGTCCTTATACTATAGACAGTGATAAGCAGGGGGTTCTAGTGGTGATAGATAATCAGTTCTCATCTCTCCTGTGTTCTCCCCTGTCCTTATACTACAGACAGTGATAAGCATGGTGTTCTAGAGGGGATAGAGAATCAGTTCTTACCTCTCCTGTGTTCTCCCCTGTCCTTATACTATAGACAGTGATAAGCAGGGTGTTCTAGTGGTGATAGATAATCAGTTCTTACCTCTCCTGTCCTTATACTATAGACAGTGATAAGCAGGGTGTTCTAGTGGTGACAGATAATCAGTTCTCACCTCTCCTGTGTTCTCTCCTGTCCTTATACTATAGACAGTGATAAGCAGGGTGTTCTAGTGGTGATAGATAATCAGTTCTCACCTCTCCTGTGTTCTCTCCTGTCCTTATACTATATACAGTGATAAGCAGGGTGTTCTAGTGGTGATAGATAATCAGTTCTCACCTCTCCTGTGTTCTCTCCTGTCCTTATACTATAGACAGTGATAAGCAGGGTGTTCTAGTGATGATAGATAATCAGTTCTCACCTCTCCTGTGTTCTCTCCTGTCCTTATACTATAGACAGTGATAAGCAGGGTGTTCTAGTGGTGATAGATAATCAGTTCTCATCTCTCTTGTGTCCTCTCCTGTCCTAATACTATAATCAGTGATAATAAGGGTGTTCTAGTGGTGACAGATAATCAGTTCTCATCTCTCCTGTCCTTATACTATAGACAGTGATAAGCAGGGTGATCTAGTGGTGACAGATAATCAGTTCTCACCTCTCCTGTGTTCTCTCCTGTCCTTATACTATAAGCAGTGATAAGCAGGGTGTTCTAGTGGTGATAGATAATCAGTTCTCATCTCTCCTGTGTTCTCTCCTGTCCTTATACTATAAGCAGTGATAAGCAGGGTGTTCTAGTGGTGATAGATAATCAGTTCTCATCTCTCTTGTGTCCTCTCCTGTCCTAATACTATAATCAGTGATAATAAGGGTGTTCTAGTGGTGACAGATAATCAGTTCTCATCTCTCCTGTGTTCTCTCCTGTCCTTATACTATAAGCAGTGATAAGCAGGGTGTTCTAGTGGTGATAGATAATCAGTTCTCACCTCTCCTGTGTTCTCTCCTGTCCTTATACTATAGACAGTGATAAGCAGGGTGTTCTAGTGATGATAGATAATCAGTTCTCACCTCTCCTGTGTTCTCTCCTGTCCTTATACTATATACAGTGATAAGCAGGGTGATCTAGTGGTGATAGATAATCAGTTCTCACCTCTCCTATCCTTATACTATAGACAGTGATAAGCAGGGTGATCTAGTGGTGATAGATAATCAGTTCTCACCTCTCCTGTGTTCTCTCCTGTCCTTATACTATAGACAGTGATAAGCAGGATGATCTAGGGGTGATAGATAATCAGTTCTCACCTCTCCTGTCCTTATACTATAGACAGTGATAAGCAGGATGATCTAGTGGTGATAGATAATCAGTTCTCACCTCTCCTGTCCTTATACTATATACAGTGATAAGCAGGGAGTTCTAGTGGTGATAGATAATCAGTTCTCACCTCTCCTGTCCTTATACTATAGACAGTGATAAGCAGGGTGTTCTAGTGGTGATAGATAATCAGTTCTCACCTCTCCTGTGTTCTCCCCTGTCTCTTATACTATATACAGTGATAAGCAGGGTGTTCTAGGGGTGATAGATAATCAGTTCTCACCTCTCCTGTGTTCTCCCCTGTCCCTTATACTAGGTACAGTATCTTCATGCCTGCAGTCATCCCAAAACTTCTAGATAGAACAGGAAGACAGCATTAAAGCGTTTGTTCCGGAATAAGTAACTTTTTACATGTGCCCGCAGCATCTACTATGGAAAGAGTTATACGTACCTGCTACCCTCAGCTCCGGTTATGTGTGCCGGCTCCTGTGTGTCCATCTTCCAGTAAATGTTGTTTGCTCCCTCGCCGGCACAGGCATGGTCACCTGCTTTACTGCAGCCAATCACTGGCTTTAGTGGTGATGTGTCTCTTGTGGACATGTTACCCCTGAATCCAGTCATTGGCTGCAGCAGAGCAGATGATTATGTCCATTCCGAGGAGGTAAATAAGCCATGGAGCGAAAGAACTTTGGCTTACCGGCTTCACAGCCCCGGGGGCGGCCAGCAAGGGGAACAGCGGCCCCAACAATGTAATGTTATATACACAATGTAATGTTATATACACAATGTAATGTTATATACACAATGTAATGTTATATACACACAATGTAATGTTATATACACACAGTGTAATGTTATATACACACAGTGTAATGTTATATACACAATGTAATGTGATATATACACAATGTAATGTTATATATACACAATGTAATGTTATATATACACAATGTAATGTTATATATACACAATGTAATGTTATATACACAATGTAATGTTATATACACAATGTAATGTTATATACACAATGTAATGTTATATATACACAATGTAATGTTATATATACACAATGTAATGTTATATACACAATGTAATGTTATATACACAATGTAATGTTATATACACACAATGTAATGTTATATATACACAATGTAATGTTATATACACAATGTAATGTTATATACACACAATGTAATGTTATATATACACAATGTAATGTTATATATACACAATGTAATGTTATATACACAATGTAATGTTATATACACACAATGTAATGTTATATACACACAATGTAATGTTATATATACACAATGTAATGTTATATACACACAATGTAATGTTATATACACAATGTAATGTTATATACACACAATGTAATGTTATATACACACAATGTAATGTTATATATACACAATGTAATGTTATATACACACAATGTAATGTTATATACACAATGTAATGTTATATACACAATGTAATGTTATATACACAATGTAATGTTATATATACACAATGTAATGTTATATATACACAATGTAATGTTATATACACACAATGTAATGTTATATACACAATGTAATGTTATATACACACAATGTAATGTTATATACACAATGTAATGTTATATACACAATGTAATGTTATATACACACAATGTAATGTTATATACACACAATGTAATGTTATATATACACAATGTAATGTTATATATACACAATGTAATGTTATATACACACAATGTAATGTTATATATACACAATGTAATGTTATATATACACAATGTAATGTTATATACACAATGTAATGTTATATACACACAATGTAATGTTATATACACACAGTGTAATGTTATATATACACAATGTAATGTTATATACACACAATGTAATGTTATATATACACAATGTAATGTTATATACACACAATGTAATGTTATATACACACAATGTAATGTTATATACACAATGTAATGTTATATACACACAGTGTAATGTTAGGGATGGAATATAAGGGCTGCTTTCCCTGAATTGCAAACTGGTTGGAATAATGAAGCAATCAGATTGGATTTATACAGGAGACCTGCAGATACTGGGGTCAGATAACTCCTGCTGTCCGGTCATTTTTGGTCGTCTTTTCGGGTCATATAAAACCTTCCACACGACTTCTCCAACCGTCTGATGACTTCTACAATATTTCTTCTTTCACAGCTTGTAAATCCGGGTGAAGATCTGAACAATATTAATCCTCCAGAGACAGATGTGAGGGGCGATGAGCAGAGTATAGAGGACGTTCCTACAGATAACCGCCCAGGTGAGTAGTGACCACTAAGTAAAGCAGATCGGTCTCTAAGATTCTGCTCCTTCACTGGATGATACAATTTTATGTTATATTTTTAGGTTCTCTCTTCTGTCAGTTTTTTCAGCATTATATTCACCAATTCAGCTAAAATTCTAATTAAATAAGGATGAAAATGTGGCAGGACACATTGTAACTGCACTTTATTTTGGGTGAAATAACACATGTTCCTGCATGGCGCACATCATAAGTTTATTGGTGCATCAATCTGTGAAAAGTAACGTGGCTTGCAGATGGTGTTGGTCATGTCCAGGGGACTGTCCAGCCATTCTTATGTGGCTAAAAGGCCCTTCTGAACGTGAAGTGACAACATGGTCTCCCTTTGTACCGTTTGAATTCCACCTTCCATATACTGAAGCGTTGCTATGAGGAGCGTAAAGAGATTAATGATTTACATGATGTATGAGACCACCACAGCAGAGCATACAGTATGTTATTTTGAGCGCAGGCAGTGGCAGCTCATCAGGGACATATGTATACTCACTCAAGAGGCCACCAGAGTAGGGACAAGCATTAACATGGCATCACCCTGATATTTATATTAGAACAAATGCTCACGTTGATGCAACAAGGACTAGAGGAAGAACAACAACCTCCACAGCTTTCTGGGGATCCTGTAGCTGATAGGAACCTGGATGGACGAAGTTGCATAAAGGAGAAAGTGGAGGAGGAGAAGTTTGTGGTGCAGGGGGACATGGAGTTTTCCTAGGCACAGCTAGGGAAGGAGGTTGGTGCTCAGTATGATATATATGTTCATGATGACGATGATGACATTGGCCATGTCCAACCATTGCAGTGGGGTCTTAAAAACTGGGTCCTCAGTCATGCTGGTGAGCATGACAAAATGCAATGTTATATACACACAATGTAATGTTATATACAACAATGTAATGTTATATACACAATGTAATGTTATATACACACAATGTAATGTTATAAATACACAATGTAATGTTATATAATACACAATGTAATGTTATATACACACAATGTAATGTTATATATACACAATGTAATGTTATATACACACAATGTAATGTTATATACACAATGTAATGTTATATACACAATGTAATGTTATATACACAATGTAATGTTATATATACACAATGTAATGTTATATATACACAATGTAATGTTATATACACACAATGTAATGTTATATATACAATGTAATGTTATATACACACAATGTAATGTTATATATACAATGTAATGTTATATATACAATGTAATGTTATATACACACAATGTAATGTTATATACACACAATGTAATGTTATATGTACACAATGTAATGTTATATACACAATGTAATGTTATATACACACAATGTAATGTTATATGTACACAGTGTAATGTTATATGTACACAATGTAATGTTATATACACAATGTAATGTTATATACACACAATGTAATGTTATATGTACACAATGTAATGTTATATACACAATGTAATGTTATATACACACGATGTAATGTTATATACACAATGTAATGTTATACACACAATGTAATGTTATATACACACAATGTAATGTTATATACACAATGTAATGTTATATACACACAGTGTAATGTTAGGGATGGAATATAAGGGCTGCTTTCCCTGAATTGCAAACTGGTTGGAATAATGAAGCAATCAGATTGGATTTATACAGGAGACCTGCAGATACTGGGGTCAGATAACTCCTGCTGTCCGGTCATTTTTGGTCGTCTTTTCGGGTCATATAAAACCTTCCACACGACTTCTCCAACCGTCTGATGACTTCTACAATATTTCTTCTTTCACAGCTTGTAAATCCGGGTGAAGATCTGAACAATATTAATCCTCCAGAGACAGATGTGAGGGGCGATGAGCAGAGTATAGAGGACGTTCCTACAGATAACCGCCCAGGTGAGTAGTGACCACTAAGTAAAGCAGAGCGGTCTCTAAGATTCTGCTCCTTCACTGGATGATACAATTTTATGTTATATTTTTAGGTTCTCTCTTCTGTCAGTTTTTTCAGCATTATATTCACCAATTCAGCTAAAATTCTAATTAAATAAGGATGAAAATGTGGCAGGAACATTGTGGCTGCACTTTATTTTGGGTGAAATAACACATGTTCCCTGCATGGCGCACATCATAAGTTTATTGGTGCATCAATCTGTGAAAAAGTAACGTGGCTTGCAGATGGTGTTGGTCATGTCCAGGGGACTGTCCAGCCATTCTTATGTGGCTAAAAAGGCCCTTCTGAACGTGAAGTGACAACATGGTCTCCCTTTGTACCGTTTGAATTCCACCTTCCATATACTGAAGCGTTGCTATGAGGAGCGTAAAGAGATTAATGATTTACATGATGTATGAGACCACCACAGCAGAGCATACAGTATGTTATTTTGAGCGCAGGCAGTGGCAGCTCATCAGGGCCATCAAGAGGCCACCAGAGTAGGGACAAGCATTAACATGGCATCACCCTGATATTTATATTAGAACAAATGCTCACGCTGATGCAACAAGGACTAGAGGAAGAACAACAACCTCCACAGCTTTCTGGGGATCCTGTAGCTGATAGGAACCTGGATGGACGAAGTTGCATAAAGGAGAAAGTGGAGGAGGAGAAGTTTGTGGTGCAGGGGGACATGGAGTTTTCCTAGGCACAGCTAGGGAAGGAGGTTGGTGCTCAGTATGATATATATGTTCATGATGACGATGATGACATTGGCCATGTCCAACCATTGCAGTGGGGTCTTAAAAACTGGGTCCTCAGTCATGCTGGTGAGCATGACAAAATGCATGCTTGGTTGCCTCCATGCTGGCAAGCATGTGGCTAGCATCAAGCAAAGTGATGACTAGTGGATAGCCATACTTTTTTTTTTGAATCAGATACGTCTTTATTGAAAGGAAACAGTTTTCCATTTTTATCATAATAACAAAAGTCCTAGGACCAAAAAGAATTACAGAAGACTTCATGGTACATGTGATCAATAAGTAGAGTACAAACCATGAATAAAACGTGAAAAACCAGGTAGACATCCGTACCCCTCACACGATCCCAGGTAAACATTACATATTGGCCCTATCAAACCAATTAACAGTCCCCCCTTCCCCCAGTCCCTAATACAGACATGATAAACATAATGTCAAGTAAAAGAAAAGAAGACTCTCCTCTTGCAGTTTACCTATACAGATTGTAATAGCAAGCAACCATTAGTCTGCATATCTCATAGTATCCCTCCCTCGGGGTGTCGGCACCTCACATACAGTACAGAGTAAGCAATCATACCCACCATACATACCAACCCATCACATCACTCATCCATTTCCATTACCAAACACTCAGTCCAACTGGTATTAACCTCTTGCCGACCGCCTCACACAGGATTGCGTCCTGCGGGCGGTCGGTCTGTTCCTCCTTGACGCGCCCGCGCGTCATCTCGCGAGAGGCGAGATTTCCTGTGAACGCGCGCGCGCGTTCACAGGATCACGTCGGGGACAAGGTAAGCTACAGCCTGCCAGCGCTGATCGTGCGCTGGCAGGCTGTAGAAGTTAAAAAAATGGCATATCAGACGCTGTTTTGTTAACAGCGTCTGATATGCTTGCTGATCGTTCCTTTGGTGGTCCCATTTGCTTGGGACCACCAAAGAAACTTTTATAAGTGCACCAAAACACCACACAGACCCCCCACCCATCCACCCCACCCCCCACCCCCCACCCCACCCATCCACCCCCCACTGATTAACCCCTGATTAACCCCGATCACCCCATGTCACCCCCTGACACTAATTACCCCACTGTAAGGTTCATTCAGATGTCCGTATGTGTTTTGCGGATCCATGGATCCACGGATCCGCAAAACACGGACACCAGCAATGTGCTTTCCGCATTTTGCGGATCCGCACATTGCCAGAACTATATAGAAAATGCCTTTTCTTGTCCGCAATTGCGGACAAGAATAGGACATGCTCTATCTTTTGCGGAGCTGCGGCCGGATGCTTGGGGGCCGAAACCCGGAAGTTTGCGGCCGCAGCTCGCAAATGCTGATGCGGCGAGCGCATAGTGTGCTCTCCGCATCACCGCCAGCCCCATTCACACTGAATGGGTCCGCATCTATTCCGCAGAATTGCGGAATAGATGCGGACATTTTTACGGACGTGTGAATGGGGCCTTACTACTTTTTTTTTGCACATTTTTGGCAGAGATTTATTCATCCACATTGATCGATGCGAATGAGGAAATCTGTGCCGTTTTGTTTTTTTTGCACATTTTTGGGCAGAGATTTTTTCATCCACATTGATTGATGCGAATGAAGAAATCTGTGCCGTTCATTTTTTTTTCTTTTCAGCGCAGAGGCTGAACGGGAAAAAAAATCTCATTACCCGTCTGCTCAATATACGGAGAATCGCAGAAACTCTTAATGCTGGCCATACGTGTAATGATTGCGGAGACCCTCAAATGCCAGGGCAGTACAAACACCTCACATGTGACCCCATTTTAGAGAGAAGACACCCCAAGGTATTCCGTGAGGGGTATGGCGAGTTCATGCAAAATTTTATTTTTTGTCACAAGTTAGTGGAATATGAGACTGTAAAAAAAAAATCAATTTCCGCTAACTTGTGCCAAATTTTTTTTTTTCTGTGAACTCGCCATGCCCCTCACAGAATACCTTGGGGTGTCTTCTCTCTAAAATGGGGTCACTTGTGGGGTATTTATACTGCCTTGGCATTTTAGGGGTCCTAAAGTGTGAGAATCCAAATGCGTAAAAATGGCCTGTGAAATCCTAAAGGTACTCATTGGTTTTAGGGCCCCTTTGCGCATCTTGGCTGCAAAAAAGTGTCACTCATGTGGTATCGCCGTACTCAGGAGAAGTAGGGCAATGTGTTTTGGGGTGTATTTTTATATATACCCATGCTGGGTGTGAGAAATATCTCTGTAAACGACAACTTTTTACATTTTTTTATTCAAAGTTGTCAATTTACAGAGATATTTCTCACACAAAGTATGGGTATATGTAAAAATACACCCCAAAACACATTGCCCGACTTCTCCTGAGTACTGGCGATACCACATGTGTGCCACTTTTGCAGCCAAGATGCGCAAAGGGGCCCTAAAACCAATGAGTACCTTTAGAGGGCATTTTTACGCATTTTCTTCTCACGCTTAGGGCCCCTAAATGCCAGGGCAGTATAAATACCTTCACATGTGACCCCATTTTGGAAAGAAGACACCCTAAGGTATTCGCTGAGGGGCATGGAGAGTTCACAGAATATTTTTTGGCACAAGTTAGCGGAAATTGATATATATATATTTTGTTTTTTTACAAAGTCTCATATTCCACTAACTTGTAGACAAAAATAAA
>JAKVIS010004199.1:0-14473 GCA_033119425.1 Bufotes viridis | reverse complement strand
AGTTTGAAGAAGCGGGCGCGAAATAGCTATCCTGCTTTTTGTACTTGTGTGACTACGCCTGTCTGTACCCCTGCTCTTCCAAGGGCAATCGATGTGTGCTGAATAAACGAATTTTGGATTATATCACCGTGGTGAGTGCCTCCTTTCACTTTTTCTTGCTCTTTGTGTATCTACATGGACTTTACTTTGGACTGTGCACCACCGAGACGGTTGATGTGGCTGAGATCCAGCTGAGGCCCAGTTGGAGAAATTGACCGCTGAAGGAGAGTGCCGTTGTTTGTTTCTCACTTAACCCTTGGCCCCCTTACAGTATACCATCTCCTTGTAGCTGCCCCCATACAGTATAATGTCTCCTTGTAGCTGCCCATATACAGTATAACGTCTCCTTTTAGCTGCCCCATACAGTATAACGTCTCCTTGTGGCTGCCCCCATACTGTATAACGTTTCCTTGTAGCTGCCCCCATACAGTATAACGTCTCCTTGTGGCTGCCCCCAAACAGTATAACGTCTCCTTGTGGCTGCCCCCATACAGTATAACATCTCCTTGTGGCTGCCCCATACAGTATGACGTCTCCTTGTTGCTGCCCCCATACAGTATAACGTCTTCTTGTAGCTGCCCCATACAGTAGAATGTCTCCTTGTGGCAGACCCCATACAGTATAACGTCTCCTTGTGGCTGCCCCCATACAGTATAACGTCTCCTTGTAGCTGCCCCCATACAGTATAACGTCTCCTTGTGCTGCCCCATACAGTATAACGTCTCCTTGTGCTGCCCCATACAGTATAACGTCTCCTTGTGCCCCCATACAGTATAACGTCTCCTTGTGGCTGCCCCATACAGTATAACGTCTCCTTGTAGCTGCCCCATACAGTATAACGTCTCCTTGTAGCTGCCCCCATACAGTATAACGTCTCCTTGTGGCTGCCCCCATACAGTATAACGTCTCCTTGTGGCTGCCCTATACAGTATAACGTCTCCTTGTGGCTGCCCCCATACAGTATAACGTCTCCTTGTGGCTGCCCCCATACAGTATAACGTCTCCTTGTGGCTGCCCCATACAGTATGACGTCTCCTTGTAGCTGCCCCCATACAGTATAACGTCTTCTTGTAGCTTCCCCATACAGTATAATGTCTCCTTGTGGCTGCACCCATACAGTATAACGTCTCCTTGTGGCTGCCCCCATACAGTATAACGTCTCCTTGTAGCTGCAACATACAGTATGACGTCTCCTTGTGCCCCATACAGTATAACGTCTCCTTGTGCCCCCCATACAGTATAACGTCTCCTTGTGCCCCCATACAGTATAATGTCTCCATGTTGCTGCCCTATACAGTATAACGTCTCCTTGTGGCTGCCCCCATAAAGTATAACGTCTCCTTGTGGCTGCCCTATACAGTATAACATATCCTTGTAGCTGCCCCATACAGTATAACGTCTCCTTGTGGCTGCCCTACACAGTATAACGTCTCCTTGTGGCTGCCCCATACAGTATAACGTCTCCTTGTGGCTGCCCCCATACAGTATAACGTCTCCTTGTGGCTGCGCCCCATACAGTATAACGTCTCCTTGTAGCTGCCCCATACAGTATAACGTCTCCTTGTGCCCCCATACAGTATAACGTCTCCTTGTGCTCCCCATACAGTATAACGTCTCCTTGTGCTCCCCATACAGTATAACGTCTCCTTGTAGCTGCCCCCATACAGTATAACGTCTCCTTGTAGCTTCCCCATACAGTATAACGTCTCCTTGTGGCTGCCCTCATACAGTATAACGTCTCCTTGTGGCTTCCCCATACAGTATAACGTCTCCTTGTGGCTGCCCCCATACAGTATAACGTCTCCTTGTAGCTGCCCCATACAGTATAACGTCTCCTTGTGGCTGCCCACATACAGTATAACGTCTCCTTGTAGCTGCCCCATACAGTATAACGTCTCCTTGTGGCTGCCCCCATACAGTATAACGTCTCCTTGTAGCTGCCCCATACAGTATAACGTCTTCTTGTAGCTGCCCCATACAGTATAACGTCTCCTTGTGGCTGCCCCATACAGTATAACGTCTCCTTGTGGCTGCCCCCATACAGTATAACGTCTTCTTGTAGCTGCTCCATACAGTATAACGCCTCCTTGTGCCCCCTTACAATATACCATCTCCTTGTAGCTGACCCCATACAGTATAACGTCTCCTTGTAGCTGCCCCATACAGTATAACGTCTCCTTGTAGCTGCCCCATACAGTATAACGTCTCCTTGTAGCTGCCCCATACAGTATAACGTCTCCTTGTAGCTGCCCCCATACAGTATAACGTCTCCTTATACCTGCCCCATACAGTATAACGTCTCCTTGTAGCTGACCTCATACAGTATAACGTCTCCTTGTAGCTGCCCCCATACAGTATAACGTCTCCTTTTAGCTGCCCCATACAGTATAACGTCTCCTTGTAGCTGCCCCATACAGTATAACGTCTCCTTGTAGCTGCCCCCATACAGTATAACGTCTCCTTGTGGCTGCCCCCATACAGTATAACGTCTCCTTGTGGCTGCCCCCATACAGTATAACGTCTCCTTGTAGCTGCCCCATACAGTATAACGTCTCCTTGTGGCTGCCCCATACAGTATAACGTCTCCTTGTGGCTGCCCCATACAGTATAACGTCTCCTTGTGGCTGCCCCATACAGTATAACGTCTCCTTGTGGCTGCCCCATACAGTATAACGTCTCCTTGTGCGCCCCCATACAGTATAACGTCTCCTTGTAGCTGCCCCCATACAGTATAACGTCTCCTTGTGGCTGCCCCATACAGTATAACGTCTCCTTGTAGCTGCCCCCATACAGTATAACGTCTCCTTGTAGCTGCCCCATACAGTATAACGTCTCCTTGTGGCTGCCCCATACAGTATAACGTCTCCTTGTGGCTGCCCCATACAGTATAACGTCTCCTTGTAGCTGCCCCATACAGTATAACGTCTCCTTGTGCCCCCATACAGTATAACGTCTCCTTGTGGCTGCCCCATACAGTATAACGTCTCCTTGTGGCTGCCCCATACAGTATAACGTCTCCTTGTAGCTGCCCCATACAGTATAACGTCTCCTTGTAGCTGCCCCCATACAGTATAACGTCTCCTTGTAGCTGCCCTCATACAGTATAACGTCTCCTTGTAGCTGCCCCATACAGTATAACGTCTCCTTGTAGCTGCCCCATACAGTATAACGTCTCCTTGTGGCTGCCCCATACAGTATAACGCCTCCTTGTGGCTGCCCCCATACAGTATAACGCCTCCTTGTGGCTGCCCCCATACAGTATAACGTCTCCTTGTAGCTGCCCCATACAGTATAACGCCTCCTTGTGCTGCCCCATACAGTATAACGTCTCCTTGTGGCTGCCCCCATACAGTATAACGTCTCCTTGTAGCTGCCCCATACAGTATAACGCCTCCTTGTAGCTGCCCCATACAGTATAACGCCTCCTTGTAGCTGCCCCATACAGTATAACGTCTCCTTGTAGCTGCCCCCATACAGTATAACGTCTCCTTGTGGCTGCCCCATACAGTATAACGTCTCCTTGTGGCTGCCCCATACAGTATAACGTCTCCTTGTAGCTGCCCCCATACAGTATAACGTCTCCTTGTGGCTGCCCCATACAGTATAACGTCTCCTTGTGGCTGCCCCATACAGTATAACGCCTCCTTGTGGCTGCCCCCATACAGTATAACGTCTCCTTGTAGCTGCCCCATACAGTATAACGTCTCCTTGTGGCTGCCCCATACAGTATACCATCTCCTTGTAGCTGCCCCCATACAGTATAACGTCTCCTTGTAGCTGCCCCCATACAGTATAACGTCTCCTTGTAGCTGCCCCATACAGTATAACGTCTCCTTGTAGCTGCCCCATACAGTATAACGTCTCCTTGTAGCTGCCCCCATACAGTATAACGTCTCCTTGTAGCTGCCCCCATACAGTATAACGTCTCCTTGTAGCTGCCCCATACAGTATAACGTCTCCTTGTGGCTGCCCCCATACAGTATAACGTCTCCTTGTGGCTGCCCCCATACAGTATAACGTCTCCTTGTGGCTGCCCCCATACAGTATAACGTCTCCTTGTGGCTGCCCCCATACAGTATAACGTCTCCTTGTGGCTGCCCCATACAGTATAACGTCTCCTTGTGGCTGCCCCCATACAGTATAACGTCTCCTTGTAGCTGCCCCATACAGTATAACGTCTCCTTGTGGCTGCCCCCATACAGTATAACGTCTCCTTGTGGCTGCCCCATACAGTATAACGTCTCCTTGTAGCTGCCCCCATACAGTATAACGTCTCCTTGTGGCTGCCCCCATACAGTATAACGTCTCCTTGTAGCTGCCCCCATACAGTATAACGTCTCCTTGTAGCTGCCCCATACAGTATAATGTCTCCTTGTGGCTGCCCCCATACAGTATAACGTCTCCTTGTGGCTGCCCCATACAGTATAACGTCTCCTTGTGGCTGCCCCATACAGTATAACGTCTCCTTGTGCTGCCCCATACAGTATAACGTCTCCTTGTGCTGCCCCATACAGTATAACGTCTCCTTGTGGCTGCCCCATACAGTATAACGCCTCCTTGTGGCTGCCCCATACAGTATAACGTCTCCTTGTAGCTGCCCCATACAGTATAACGTCTCCTTGTAGCTGCCCCCATACAGTATAACGCCTCCTTGTAGCTGCCCCATACAGTATAACGTCTCCTTGTAGCTGCCCCATACAGTATAACGTCTCCTTGTGGCTGCCCCATACAGTATAACGTCTCCTTGTGGCTGCCCCATACAGTATAACGTCTCCTTGTGGCTGCCCCCATACAGTATAACGTCTCCTTGTAGCTGCCCCATACAGTATAACGTCTCCTTGTAGCTGCCCCATACAGTATAACGTCTCCTTGTAGCTGCCCCCATACAGTATAACGCCTCCTTGTGGCTTCCCCATACAGTATAACGTCTCCTTGTGGCTGCCCCCATACAGTATAACGCCTCCTTGTAGCTGCCCCCATACAGTATAACGTCTCCTTGTGGCTGCCCCCATACAGTATAACGTCTCCTTGTAGCTGCCCCATACAGTATAACGCCTCCTTGTGCCCCCATACAGTATAACATCTCCTTGTAGCTGCCCCCATACAGTATAACGCCTCCTTGTAGCTGCCCCCATACAGTATAACGCCTCCTTGTAGCTGCCCCATACAGTATAACGTCTCCTTGTAGCTGCCCCCATACAGTATAACGTCTCCTTGTAGCTGCCCCCATACAGTATAACGTCTCCTTGTGGCTGCCCCCATACAGTATAACGTCTCCTTGTGGCTGCCCCCATACAGTATAACGTCTCCTTGTGGCTGCCCCCATACAGTATAACGCCTCCTTGTGGCTGCCCCATACAGTATAACGTCTCCTTGTGGCTGCCCCATACAGTATAACGTCTCCTTGTAGCTGCCCCCATACAGTATAACGTCTCCTTGTGGCTGCCCCCATACAGTATAACGCCTCCTTGTAGCTGCCCCCATACAGTATAACGTCTCCTTGTAGCTGCCCCATACAGTATAACGTCTCCTTGTGGCTGCCCCATACAGTATAACGTCTCCTTGTGGCTGCCCCCATACAGTATAACGCCTCCTTGTGGCTGCCCCATACAGTATAACGCCTCCTTGTGGCTGCCCCATACAGTATAACGTCTCCTTGTGCTGCCCCATACAGTATAACGCCTCCTTGTGCTGCCCCATACAGTATAACGTCTCCTTGTGGCTGCCCCATACAGTATAACGTCTCCTTGTGGCTGCCCCCATACAGTATAACGTCTCCTTGTAGCTGCCCTCATACAGTATAACGTCTCCTTGTGGCTGCCCCCATACAGTATAACGTCTCCTTGTGGCTGCCCTCATACAGTATAACGTCTCCTTGTAGCTGCCCCATACAGTATAACGTCTCCTTGTGGCTGCCCCCATACAGTATAACGTCTCCTTGTGGCTGCCCCATACAGTATAACGCCTCCTTGTGGCTGCCCCATACAGTATAACGTCTCCTTGTAGCTGCCCCCATACAGTATAACGTCTCCTTGTGGCTGCCCCCATACAGTATAACGTCTTCTTGTAGCTGCCCCATACAGTATAACGTCTCCTTGTGGCTCCCCATACAGTATACCGTCTCCTTGTAGCTGCCCCCATACAGTATAACGTCTCCTTGTGGCTGCCCCCATACAGTATAACGTCTCCTTGTAGCTGCCCCATACAGTATAACGTCTCCTTGTGGCTGCCCCATACAGTATAACGTCTCCTTGTGGCTGCCCCCATACAGTATAACGTCTCCTTGTGGCTGCCCCCATACAGTATAACGTCTCCTTGTGGCTGCCCCCATACAGTATAACGTCTCCTTGTGGCTGCCCCCATACAGTATAACGTCTCCTTGTGGCTGCCCCATACAGTATAACGTCTCCTTGTAGCTGCCCCATACAGTATAACGCCTCCTTGTGGCTGCCCCATACAGTATAACGTCTCCTTGTAGCTGCCCCCATACAGTATAACGTCTCCTTGTGGCTGCCCCATACAGTATAACGCCTCCTTGTGGCTGCCCCATACAGTATAACGTCTCCTTGTGGCTGCCCCATACAGTATAACGTCTCCTTGTAGCTGCCCCCATACAGTATAACGTCTCCTTGTGGCTGCCCCCATACAGTATAACGTCTCCTTGTGGCTGCCCCCATACAGTATAACGCCTCCTTGTGGCTGCCCCATACAGTATAACGTCTCCTTGTGGCTGCCCCCATACAGTATAACGCCTCCTTGTAGCTGCCCCCATACAGTATAACGCCTCCTTGTGGCTGCCCCATACAGTATAACGCCTCCTTGTGGCTGCCCCATACAGTATAACGTCTCCTTGTGGCTGCCCCCATACAGTATAACGTCTCCTTGTGGCTGCCCCATACAGTATAACGCCTCCTTGTGGCTGCCCCATACAGTATAACGTCTCCTTGTGGCTGCCCCCATACAGTATAACGTCTCCTTGTAGCTGCCCCATACAGTATAACGTCTCCTTGTGGCTGCCCCATACAGTATAACGTCTCCTTGTGGCTGCCCCATACAGTATAACGTCTCCTTGTGGCTGCCCCATACAGTATAACGTCTCCTTGTGGCTGCCCCCATACAGTATAACGTCTCCTTGTGGCTGCCCCATACAGTATAACGTCTCCTTGTGGCTGCCCCCATACAGTATAACGTCTCCTTGTGGCTGCCCCCATACAGTATAACGTCTCCTTGTAGCTGCCCCCATACAGTATAACGTCTCCTTGTGGCTGCCCCATACAGTATAACGTCTCCTTGTGGCTGCCCCCATACAGTATAACGTCTCCTTGTGGCTGCCCCATACAGTATAACGTCTCCTTGTAGCTGCCCCATACAGTATAACGTCTCCTTGTGGCTGCCCCCATACAGTATAACGTCTCCTTGTGGCTGCCCCCATACAGTATAACGTCTCCTTGTGGCTGCCCCATACAGTATAACGTCTCCTTGTGGCTGCCCCCATACAGTATAACGCCTCCTTGTGGCTGCCCCCATACAGTATAACGTCTCCTTGTGGCTGCCCCATACAGTATAACGTCTCCTTGTGGCTGCCCCATACAGTATAACGTCTCCTTGTGGCTGCCCCATACAGTATAACGTCTCCTTGTGGCTGCCCCCATACAGTATAACGTCTCCTTGTGGCTGCCCCATACAGTATAACGTCTCCTTGTGGCTGCCCCATACAGTATAACGTCTCCTTGTGGCTGCCCCATACAGTATAACGTCTCCTTGTGGCTGCCCCCATACAGTATAACGCCTCCTTGTGGCTGCCCCATACAGTATAACGTCTCCTTGTGGCTGCCCCCATACAGTATAACGTCTCCTTGTGGCTGCCCCATACAGTATAACGTCTCCTTGTGGCTGCCCCCATACAGTATAACGTCTCCTTGTGGCTGCCCCCATACAGTATAACGTCTCCTTGTGGCTGCCCCCATACAGTATAACGTCTCCTTGTGGCTGCCCCCATACAGTATAACGTCTCCTTGTGGCTGCCCCCATACAGTATAACGTCTCCTTGTGGCTGCCCCCATACAGTATAACGTCTCCTTGTGGCTGCCCCCATACAGTATAACGTCTCCTTGTGGCTGCCCCCATACAGTATAACGTCTCCTTGTGGCTGCCCCCATACAGTATAACGTCTCCTTGTGGCTGCCCCATACAGTATAACGTCTCCTTGTGGCTGCCCCCATACAGTATAACGTCTCCTTGTGGCTGCCCCCATACAGTATAACGTCTCCTTGTAGCTGCCCCATACAGTATAACGTCTCCTTGTGGCTGCCCCCATACAGTATAACGTCTCCTTGTGGCTGCCCCATACAGTATAACGTCTCCTTGTGGCTGCCCCATACAGTATAACGTCTCCTTGTGGCTGCCCCATACAGTATAACGCCTCCTTGTGGCTGCCCCATACAGTATAACGTCTCCTTGTGGCTGCCCCATACAGTATAACGTCTCCTTGTGGCTGCCCCATACAGTATAACGTCTCCTTGTGGCTGCCCCATACAGTATAACGCCTCCTTGTGGCTGCCCCATACAGTATAACGTCTCCTTGTGGCTGCCCCCATACAGTATAACGTCTCCTTGTGGCTGCCCCATACAGTATAACGTCTCCTTGTGGCTGCCCCCATACAGTATAACGTCTCCTTGTGGCTGCCCCCATACAGTATAACGTCTCCTTGTGGCTGCCCCATACAGTATAACGCCTCCTTGTGGCTGCCCCCATACAGTATAACGTCTCCTTGTGGCTGCCCCCATACAGTATAACGTCTCCTTGTGGCTGCCCCCATACAGTATAACGTCTCCTTGTAGCTGCCCCATACAGTATAACGTCTCCTTGTGGCTGCCCCATACAGTATAACGTCTCCTTGTGGCTGCCCCATACAGTATAACGTCTCCTTGTGGCTGCCCCATACAGTATAACGTCTCCTTGTGGCTGCCCCATACAGTATAACGTCTCCTTGTGGCTGCCCCCATACAGTATAACGTCTCCTTGTGGCTGCCCCCATACAGTATAACGCCTCCTTGTGGCTGCCCCATACAGTATAACGCCTCCTTGTGGCTGCCCCATACAGTATAACGTCTCCTTGTGGCTGCCCCATACAGTATAACGTCTCCTTGTGGCTGCCCCATACAGTATAACGTCTCCTTGTAGCTGCCCCATACAGTATAACGTCTCCTTGTAGCTGCCCCCATACAGTATAACGTCTCCTTGTGGCTGCCCCCATACAGTATAACGTCTCCTTGTGGCTGCCCCCATACAGTATAACGTCTCCTTGTGGCTGCCCCCATACAGTATAACGTCTCCTTGTGGCTGCCCCCATACAGTATAACGTCTCCTTGTGGCTGCCCCCATACAGTATAACGTCTCCTTGTGGCTGCCCCATACAGTATAACGTCTCCTTGTGGCTGCCCCATACAGTATAACGTCTCCTTGTGGCTGCCCCCATACAGTATAACGTCTCCTTGTGGCTGCCCCCATACAGTATAACGTCTCCTTGTGGCTGCCCCATACAGTATAACGTCTCCTTGTGCTGCCCCCATACAGTATAACGTCTCCTTGTGGCTGCCCCATACAGTATAACGTCTCCTTGTGGCTGCCCCATACAGTATAACGTCTCCTTGTGGCTGCCCCATACAGTATAACGTCTCCTTGTGGCTGCCCCATACAGTATAACGTCTCCTTGTGGCTGCCCCATACAGTATAACGTCTCCTTGTGGCTGCCCCATACAGTATAACGTCTCCTTGTGGCTGCCCCATACAGTATAACGTCTCCTTGTGGCTGCCCCATACAGTATAACGTCTCCTTGTGGCTGCCCCATACAGTATAACGCCTCCTTGTGGCTGCCCCCATACAGTATAACGCCTCCTTGTGGCTGCCCCATACAGTATAACGCCTCCTTGTGGCTGCCCCATACAGTATAACGTCTCCTTGTGGCTGCCCCCATACAGTATAACGTCTCCTTGTGGCTGCCCCCATACAGTATAACGTCTCCTTGTGGCTGCCCCATACAGTATAACGCCTCCTTGTGGCTGCCCCATACAGTATAACGTCTCCTTGTGGCTGCCCCATACAGTATAACGTCTCCTTGTAGCTGCCCCATACAGTATAACGTCTCCTTGTGGCTGCCCCATACAGTATAACGTCTCCTTGTGGCTGCCCCATACAGTATAACGTCTCCTTGTGGCTGCCCCATACAGTATAACGTCTCCTTGTGGCTGCCCCATACAGTATAACGTCTCCTTGTGGCTGCCCCCATACAGTATAACGTCTCCTTGTGGCTGCCCCCATACAGTATAACGTCTCCTTGTGGCTGCCCCCATACAGTATAACGTCTCCTTGTGGCTGCCCCCATACAGTATAACGTCTCCTTGTGGCTGCCCCCATACAGTATAACGTCTCCTTGTGGCTGCCCCATACAGTATAACGCCTCCTTGTGGCTGCCCCATACAGTATAACGCCTCCTTGTGGCTGCCCCATACAGTATAACGTCTCCTTGTGGCTGCCCCATACAGTATAACGCCTCCTTGTGGCTGCCCCATACAGTATAACGTCTCCTTGTGGCTGCCCCCATACAGTATAACGCCTCCTTGTGGCTGCCCCCATACAGTATAACGCCTCCTTGTGGCTGCCCCATACAGTATAACGTCTCCTTGTGGCTGCCCCCATACAGTATAACGCCTCCTTGTGGCTGCCCCATACAGTATAACGCCTCCTTGTGGCTGCCCCCATACAGTATAACGTCTCCTTGTGGCTGCCCCCATACAGTATAACGTCTCCTTGTGGCTGCCCCATACAGTATAACGTCTCCTTGTGGCTGCCCCATACAGTATAACGTCTCCTTGTGGCTGCCCCCATACAGTATAACGTCTCCTTGTGGCTGCCCCCATACAGTATAACGTCTCCTTGTGGCTGCCCTCATACAGTATAACGTCTCCTTGTGGCTGCCCCATACAGTATAACGTCTCCTTGTGGCTGCCCCCATACAGTATAACGTCTCCTTGTGGCTGCCCCATACAGTATAACGTCTCCTTGTGGCTGCCCCATACAGTATAACGCCTCCTTGTGGCTGCCCCATACAGTATAACGTCTCCTTGTGGCTGCCCCATACAGTATAACGTCTCCTTGTGGCTGCCCCCATACAGTATAACGTCTCCTTGTGGCTGCCCCCATACAGTATAACGTCTCCTTGTGGCTGCCCCATACAGTATAACGTCTCCTTGTGGCTGCCCCCATACAGTATAACGTCTCCTTGTGGCTGCCCCCATACAGTATAACGTCTCCTTGTGGCTGCCCCATACAGTATAACGTCTCCTTGTGGCTGCCCCATACAGTATAACGTCTCCTTGTAGCTGCCCCCATACAGTATAACGTCTCCTTGTGGCTGCCCCCATACAGTATAACGTCTCCTTGTGGCTGCCCCATACAGTATAACGTCTCCTTGTGGCTGCCCCCATACAGTATAACGTCTCCTTGTGGCTGCCCCATACAGTATAACGTCTCCTTGTGGCTGCCCCATACAGTATAACGTCTCCTTGTGGCTGCCCCCATACAGTATAACGTCTCCTTGTGGCTGCCCCATACAGTATAACGTCTCCTTGTGGCTGCCCCATACAGTATAACGTCTCCTTGTGGCTGCCCCATACAGTATAACGTCTCCTTGTGGCTGCCCCATACAGTATAACGCCTCCTTGTGGCTGCCCCCATACAGTATAACGTCTCCTTGTGGCTGCCCCCATACAGTATAACGTCTCCTTGTGGCTGCCCCCATACAGTATAACGTCTCCTTGTGGCTGCCCCATACAGTATAACGTCTCCTTGTGGCTGCCCCATACAGTATAACGTCTCCTTGTGGCTGCCCCCATACAGTATAACGTCTCCTTGTGGCTGCCCCATACAGTATAACGTCTCCTTGTGGCTGCCCCCATACAGTATAACGCCTCCTTGTGGCTGCCCCCATACAGTATAACGTCTCCTTGTGGCTGCCCCCATACAGTATAACGTCTCCTTGTGGCTGCCCCATACAGTATAACGCCTCCTTGTGGCTGCCCCCATACAGTATAACGTCTCCTTGTGGCTGCCCCATACAGTATAACGTCTCCTTGTGGCTGCCCCATACAGTATAACGTCTCCTTGTGGCTGCCCCCATACAGTATAACGCCTCCTTGTGGCTGCCCCATACAGTATAACGCCTCCTTGTGGCTGCCCCATACAGTATAACGTCTCCTTGTGGCTGCCCCATACAGTATAACGTCTCCTTGTGGCTGCCCCATACAGTATAACGTCTCCTTGTGGCTGCCCCCATACAGTATAACGCCTCCTTGTGGCTGCCCCCATACAGTATAACGCCTCCTTGTGGCTGCCCCATACAGTATAACGTCTCCTTGTGGCTGCCCCCATACAGTATAACGTCTCCTTGTGGCTGCCCCCATACAGTATAACGTCTCCTTGTGGCTGCCCCCATACAGTATAACGTCTCCTTGTGGCTGCCCCCATACAGTATAACGTCTCCTTGTGGCTGCCCCCATACAGTATAACGTCTCCTTGTGGCTGCCCCCATACAGTATAACGCCTCCTTGTGGCTGCCCCCATACAGTATAACGTCTCCTTGTGGCTGCCCCATACAGTATAACGTCTCCTTGTGGCTGCCCCATACAGTATAACGTCTCCTTGTGGCTGCCCCCATACAGTATAACGCCTCCTTGTGGCTGCCCCCATACAGTATAACGTCTCCTTGTGGCTGCCCCCATACAGTATAACGTCTCCTTGTGGCTGCCCCATACAGTATAACGTCTCCTTGTGGCTGCCCCCATACAGTATAACGCCTCCTTGTGGCTGCCCCATACAGTATAACGTCTCCTTGTGGCTGCCCCATACAGTATAACGTCTCCTTGTGGCTGCCCCATACAGTATAACGTCTCCTTGTGGCTGCCCCATACAGTATAACGTCTCCTTGTGGCTGCCCCATACAGTATAACGTCTCCTTGTGGCTGCCCCCATACAGTATAACGTCTCCTTGTGGCTGCCCCATACAGTATAACGTCTCCTTGTGGCTGCCCCCATACAGTATAACGTCTCCTTGTGGCTGCCCCCATACAGTATAACGTCTCCTTGTGGCTGCCCCCATACAGTATAACGTCTCCTTGTGGCTGCCCCCATACAGTATAACGTCTCCTTGTGGCTGCCCCATACAGTATAACGTCTCCTTGTGGCTGCCCCATACAGTATAACGTCTCCTTGTGGCTGCCCCATACAGTATAACGCCTCCTTGTGGCTGCCCCCATACAGTATAACGCCTCCTTGTGGCTGCCCCCATACAGTATAACGCTCTCCTTGTGGCTGCCCCCATACAGTATAACGTCTCCTTGTGGCTGCCCCCATACAGTATAACGTCTCCTTGTGGCTGCCCCATACAGTATAACGCCTCCTTGTGGCTGCCCCATACAGTATAACGCCTCCTTGTGGCTGCCCCATACAGTATAACGCCTCCTTGTGGCTGCCCCATACAGTATAACGTCTCCTTGTGGCTGCCCCCATACAGTATAACGCCTCCTTGTGGCTGCCCCCATACAGTATAACGCCTCCTTGTGGCTGCCCCCATACAGTATAACGCCTCCTTGTGGCTGCCCCATACAGTATAACGTCTCCTTGTGGCTGCCCCCATACAGTATAACGTCTCCTTGTGGCTGCCCCATACAGTATAACGTCTCCTTGTGGCTGCCCCCATACAGTATAACGTCTCCTTGTGGCTGCCCCCATACAGTATAACGTCTCCTTGTGGCTGCCCCATACAGTATAACGTCTCCTTGTGGCTGCCCCCATACAGTATAACGCCTCCTTGTGGCTGCCCCATACAGTATAACGTCTCCTTGTGGCTGCCCCCATACAGTATAACGTCTCCTTGTGGCTGCCCCCATACAGTATAACGTCTCCTTGTGGCTGCCCCATACAGTATAACGTCTCCTTGTGGCTGCCCCCATACAGTATAACGTCTCCTTGTGGCTGCCCCCATACAGTATAACGCCTCCTTGTGGCTGCCCCATACAGTATAACGTCTCCTTGTGGCTGCCCCCATACAGTATAACGTCTCCTTGTGGCTGCCCCATACAGTATAACGCCTCCTTGTAGCTGCCCCCATACAGTATAACGCCTCCTTGTGGCTGCCCCCATACAGTATAACGTCTCCTTGTGGCTGCCCCATACAGTATAACGTCTCCTTGTGGCTGCCCCCATACAGTATAACGTCTCCTTGTGGCTGCCCCCATACAGTATAACGTCTCCTTGTGGCTGCCCCCATACAGTATAACGTCTCCTTGTGGCTGCCCCCATACAGTATAACGTCTCCTTGTGGCTGCCCCATACAGTATAACGTCTCCTTGTGGCTGCCCCATACAGTATAACGC
>JAKVIS010004198.1:0-14663 GCA_033119425.1 Bufotes viridis | reverse complement strand
GGATAAATAACTATTTAGTATGGGGGCCACAAGGAGAAATGACTGTATACAGCATGGGGGCAACAAGAGACATAATGTATGGGGCCACAAGGAGACATTATACTGTATGGGGGCCACAAGGAGACATTATACTGTATGGGGCTTATGCAGTATAATGTCTCTTTGTATACTGCATGGGGGCAACAAGGAGACACAATGTATGGGGCCACAAGGAGACATTATACTATGTATGGGGCCACAAGGAGACATTATACTGTATGGGGCTTAAACAGTATAATGTCTCTTTGTATACTGCATGGGGGCAACAAGGAGACATAATGCATGGGGCCACAATGAGACATTATACTATGTATGGGGCCACAAGGAGACATTATACTGTATGGGGCTTATGCAGTATAATGTCTTTTTGTATACTGCATGGGGGCAAGAAGGAGACATAATGTATGGGGCCACAAGGAGACATTATACTATATGGGGCTTATGCAGTATAATGTCTCTGTGCCCCCCCCCCCCCAATACATGATATTAATGTCTCCTTGTGGCCCCACACCATGTAATGAGGCCCGGAGAGAGAGTGGTTAAGAGGGCTTTCACGTACCAGAGTCACCACTAGTAGTCTGAGCTCCCAGGTCCTATTGTACAACATGTATTACCTTATGGTGCTGAGTCTTCTTGTCCTAGGAATCCCTATCTGAAAATGGTGTGGCCCTATAAGAAGCCCTTTCTGGCCCTCCCTTCTGTCCGACTGCCCAGCTTCGTCCTAAAAGTGAGTAAAAATAACGGGGACCCTCCTGGCTAATCCCGTGTATCAATCTTAAAGCAAAACGGCAGTCAAAGCTACAATTGTGTAGGCAATTGGGCATATAGATTGCCCATTTAAATAGTAACTCTGTCCCTTATAGTGTCCCAACGCGTTTCGTCGGTAATGATCCGACTCATCAGGGGACTAAGAGCTAATACTGATTGTAGGGGACTTACGGCGTCACTGTATCCAACAGCTGATACCGTAGAAAAAATACACTTGCAAATAGAGTGTATTTTATGACGATGCATACATAACCAATCAAGGCGATAAGTAAGGAGGGTGTTACTATTTATTATACTTAGTCGCAGCAGGAAATTGCCCAGACAAGAGGTGCTTTAAATAGCATATCCAGGCAAGTAATGCAAGAAAGTGCTCAAAGACTGCCCTGTGGTGATGACAATAAGTTTGCAGCCTTGGTAAGGAGAAATGTCATCGCTACAGTGGCAGATACCAGTGCTCGGAAAAGAACCTTTAGTATACTCATCGAAGATGTTGGTCTTCCAGACGCTGGGCTGGCGGGTGATTCCCCATTCTCTCTGCGTATGGCCACTTATAGGGCCACACCATTTTCAGATAGGGATTCCTAGGGCAAGAAGACTCAGCACTGTGTCTTTCGGCCTGTATCTTCTCTATCCCCCGCCTTGGAGCTATCCCTTGGGGGCCTTCCCACCTTGATCTAGGTTCATTTGGAGCTGATAAGCGTCTTTTAACACAGTTGAAACTTTTGGGCCTTTTTATCTATTGTTCATTAAAAGTTATATTTTAGCTACCCTTTTCTAGTTTATTTGCCCCTATGCTGTCACTAAAATACTGAAGTAATTAAGAAACCGCCATTTCTTAATGCCGCGGTATATGGTAGATACCTGTATATTGTCCAACCCTTGTGCACCCTCTGCTCAGCTACTGCCCGACAAATCTGGTGGCAGCTCATCTCCTGAGAGAACAAAAGGATCAAGCGTTAAAATTCAGCTTGCTCGATACTTGCTTCCATACGCATTAGATAGCCGGGCAACAGTTATCTAATGTGTATAGGCGACTTAATTTAAATGTACAATAGCATTTTAAAAAAATCTACCAATACATATCATGATACCCTCCACTTGGTCCTGTGCTCTCCTTTATCACAGTACAAAAGAAAAAATTAAAAGGAACCTGTCATCATGAAATTGAAGTGTAATGTGCCACGGGCATGTTATAGAGCATGATGAGCTGAGAAGATTGATATAGTTTTATGGGAAAAGATTAAGTAAAACTTGCATTTTACTCATTTATATTTCTGCTCCTTCTGGACTTTGGAGTCAGGGAGGAGGTCCTATCAGTGATTGACAGCTATCTCTGTATACACAGTCATAGAGGCAAGGCTGTCATCGACCGTCTCCTGGACTTCAAAGACCACTGTACTTTTGCACAACTTTACATATAGTACAAGCGACCACCAAAATTTTTGAAATGTTTTATGAGTGAGAAATGTCTAGGCCAGTGGTGGCGAACCTTTGGCACGGTTGCCAGAGGCTGCACTCAGAGCCCTCTTTGTGGGCACCCGCACCCTGGAAATAGTCTATGTTATACCAATATGCCTTAGATTTTTCCTGCCATTCATCAGCGCAGAGCGCACTATGAACAGAACAGGCAGCGCATTGAATGTGGGCAGAATATTATAGCTAAATGATAAAGTACATGGAAGATATACGGTATTGGGATAAATAAGTGGGTTTTAGTTTACAGTTTGGGCACTCAGTCTCAGGCACTCAGTCTCTAAAAGGTTTGCCATCACTGGTCTAGTCCATACACCGTAGTATTGATTAATGCAATACCGTAGTATTGATCTAGTCCATACACCGTAGTATTGATTAAGTATTGATTAATGTTTGTTGAAAGGTTAGGTATGTTTAAAGCATAAAAAAATTCAAGGAATAGCACATTTTTTCCCCCATACTCTAACTATGATTATATGAGATTTTAGTCAAAAATACACATAGTCAAAGAATCCGTGAGAAACACATTTTCATAGTAAAGCCTCTTTTACATAGCAAAGATTTGGTCAATGTTTTGCATCTTTATTTTTCCTGTGTTTAGGATCCTCATATTCATGAGCTCCCGACTCTGACCACCCACCACTAATTTTAGTTAGAGTTCATGAATATCAGGACTCATCCACATGTGCTGAAGCTGTTAGAACCTAGCAGTCAGGGCCGTAGCTAAAGGCTCATGGGCCCTGGTGCAAGAGTTCAGCTTGGGCCCCCTTCCCTCAGTGCTTTGTGTGTCTTCTTATGCGGCACAATGGTCTTTGGGCCCCCTCAGGCTCCTGGGCCCGGTAGCGACCTACCTCTGCACCCCCTATAGCTACGCCCCTGCTAGCAGTTAGGACAGCATAAAACTGGTGACATATTCCCTTTAGGCCTTATGCACATGACCAAATCTGTTTTGCGGTCCGCTGACTGCAGATCCGCAAAACGTGGATACCGGCCGTGTGTGTCCTGCACGTTCCCATCCAAACCGATTGTAAAAATGCCTATTGTCCACACAATGGACAAGAATAGAACATGTTCTATTTTTTTTGCAGGACAGACATATGGCCGCACGGATGCAGACAGCACACGAATGACATCCGCGTGGTGTCTGAATTTTACCAGAAGCAATGAGTGCTTTCATCAATACAGATAGAAGTGCTCACTGCTGGAGCGCTGGGAGCTGATGTCCTGTCCCTCACCGCTCAGCTCCCCGCACTACTCCCCTCCTTCAGTCCGGCAGCGCACAGTATGGTAAAGCAGAAAGACTTCTCCCCGCTCCACCATTCAGCCTGCAGGCACAGATCATGTTGCCGCCTGTGTGGGCGGAGCCTGCAGCCCACAAATCTGCATAAGCTCCGCCCACATGGTGCTGCAGAGCATCTGTGCCTGCAGGGAAGAGAGGTATGTAAGCTTCAGGAACGGGACAAGGTGAGTAGTTACATTGTTTTTTTTAATTTTAATACAGAGGGCTTTATTACTATGGAGGGGGCACAGAGGGCTTTATTACTATGGAGGGGGCACAGAGAGCTTTATTACTATGGAGGGGGCACAGAGAGCTTTATTACTATGGAGGGGGCACAGAAGACTATTGCTATGGAGGGGGCACAGAGGACTTTATTACTTTGGAAGGGGCACAGAGGACTTTATTACCATGGAGGAGGCACAGAGGACTTTATTACCATGGAGGGGGCACAGAGCTCTTTATTACCATGGAGGGGGCACAGAGGTCTTTATTACTATGGAGGGGGCACAGAGGACTTTATTACTATGGAGGGGGCACAGAGGACTTTATTACTATGGAGGGGGCACAGAGGACTTTATTACTATGTTGGGGGCACAGAGGTCTTTATTACTATGGAGGGGGCACAGAGGACTTTATTACTATAGAGGGGGCACAGAGGACTTTATTACTATGGAGGGGGCACAGAGGTCTTTATTACCATGGAGGGGGCATAGAGGTCTTTATTACTATGGAGGGGGCACAGAGGACTTTATTACTATGGAGGGGGCATAGAGGTCTTTATTACTATGGAGGGGGCACAGAGGACTTTATTACTATGGAGGGGGCATAGAGGTCTTTATTACTATGGAGGGGGCACAGAGGACTTTATTACTATGTAGGGGACAAAGAGGGCATTACTAATGTGAATGGGGCACAATGGGCATTTCTACTATGGAGAGGTCACAGAGCCAGAGGGCATTACTACAATGAAGGGGGCACAGAGGGCATTATTACTGTGAAGGGGGCACAGTAGGTATTATTACTGTGAAGGGGGCACAATGGGGATTTCTACTATAGAGGGGGCACAGAGGGCATTACTACTATTAAGGGGGCACAATGGGCATTATTACTATGAAGGGGGCACAGTAGGCATTATTACTGTGAAGGGGGCACAGTGGGCATTATTACTGTGAAGGGGTCAGAATGGGTATTTCTACTATGGAGGGGGCACAATAGGGATTATTACTGTGAAGTGGACACAAAGAGGTCATTAAAACTGTGAAAGGGGCACAATGAGGGCATAACTACTGTGAGGGGGGCACAATGTGGGCATAACTACTGTGAGAGGGCCTAATGTGGGCATAACTACTGTGAGTCGGCACACATCTGTACAAAACTACTGTGAAGGTTTACCAAAAAGGGCAATACTACTGTGAGGGGGTACAATTTCTTTAAAGTATTGGGGAGGGGGTGCGCCAGAGAAAGGACCCATCTCGGGTGCCAAACACCCTAGGCACACCACTGATTATGTTTATTAGGCATATGCCACAGGCAAAGCTAAGTCCCATTCAAGTGAATAGGCCTGGGCTGCAATGCTAAGTACAGCCACTATGCAATGTACTGCGCTGTGCTTTGTGTGCTGTGCGGAGGCTGCTGTCTTGACAAGCTAAATGACACTAGCACATTTAAAAACGTTTTCCAGGAGTTTGATAATGATCACCTATCCTTGGAATAGCTAAAAATTCAAACAGCAACGGCAGCATTCCTCTTTTTCCTTCTTTATTCGGGTTCAAAAGCAGATATACACGGAAGCAACGTTTCGGCTGTTAACCAGCCTTTATCTAGCTCTGGTTAACAGCCGAAATGTTGCTTCCATGTATATCTGCTTTTGAACCCGAATAAAGAAGGAAAAAGAGGAATGCCGTTGCTGTTTGAATTTTTACCTATTGAATGATCGCATGGATCTGCGGTCGATTGCAACGCTGTTGCATCCTCTTGAAGTCTTTGGAACCACGGAGCTGCTCTCACCTCTATTTTCAACTATCCTCGGAATAGGTCATCAATATGAGAATCGGTGGTACTCCTGGGAGTCGAACAGCTTTATGGAGAGGCAGCAGTACTCAATGAGCACTTAGGCCTCTTCCTAGGCCAGTGACGTCACGTTTGTCACTCACATAGTGTAGGCGCAGCTCAGTCGGATGTGTGCTGCGGCTTCCTCAAGGAGATCAATAAGTAAATCCCAGGAAAACCCCTTTGAAAAACACATAAAGGTGCAAAATAAAAGATAAAATGTTAATAGTAATAAAAAATCAGAATAGACATACACGTTAAGGTTTCTTGTTTTGGTTTTTATTATAAAAATTACATTCTAAGCTTAAAGAAGTGAAATAGTTTAAGAAATATAGAACAGTCACAAGAAACAATGTCATCAGCCAGTGCACGCTGGGCAGACACAGCCAACGTGGCATCCATACCACACTGAGTGAAACAATGGATCAGCCTGTCTAGAAAGCAAGACAGCCAAAGAAGAGGGCACGATATTAACACCTGAAAACAAACTGAATCTCCGGTTTAATAAATAACATTAAATATTAAAATAACCCAAAAGATATCTAGGCAGCTGCGTTGATTTTACAGTTCCCACATAGTGTAGATTACCATCACGGAATCTGAGCGGAGCCTTCGGTTTCTCCACTGACTAGCAGTTGTCAAGAACTTGTAAGACACGAATTTGTATAACATGGAGGAGGGTTCATTGAAACACTGCAGAGTCCGTTCCTGCAAACTTTCCAGGCACAGAGGATATTAAATCACCATGTGTTATTTGAAGAGTAAATGTTTGCCTCTGGTCTGCCCTTACATAGTGAACAGGCTACCCAGTCTATGCGCTTCAAGAGTTCAATGGCTTGTCCGTTCTTAGCTTGGTCTGGTCATTCTTCATTTTCGGAACATCTGTCTTCATTGCTTTCATCTCCAACATAAGCATTGCCGATCTCATCTTCATCATTGCCCCATTCGTCGCCAAAAGTCTGTTCTTGCAGGAAAGTAAATGTAAGTGAGCGGGCAGCTGCTTGTGCAGCTAACCCCGAGGCAAAGTGTAAATCTGATGCCTGATGGATTCGGGCAAGCCTCTCTTTGATGGAGGCAGGCAGGACAGTCCTGGGTGCAGGACATGGAGGTTCAACAATCTCATTAGCACTAGCCTGTCCAGGCATTTCCAACAGCCGAAATGTTTCAGTGTCTGCTTCATCCTGATCATTATCAGGTACCTCTGAGGTCTCATGAATGGTGGCCTCTTTATGAAAGGCATCCACTCCATTTACCTCCCTGGTGACGTCATCTTCAAACCTTTGCATTTGGCTTTGGGAGTCTGGATCAGAGACTGGAGGAGAGATGGGATTATCCACTATCTCAACATGTGAGAAAGGTTTAATTACGGCTTTTGGGAGAGAGAAAAAAAAAAGAACAAAAAGAAGCAATTACTCATTTGAATACACACTGTCCATTTAATAAACTACATAAGGAGCCAAAGATGCAGTGCAATCCAATCTTCCAATCATCGTTAAAAAGCTTTTGTAAAGAAGCAAGCTCATAGAAAAGTACATGCTATAAAGTGATTAGCCTGCAGCCTGTCCTTTTCTGCATACTCAGCACAACATATAGACGGCACATATTAGCAGCACTGAACTATATTTCCTTCAAACGTATTAAAAAGTATTATTAAGAATGATGCAAGATTACAGCAAGTACTGTGCAAGATTACAGCCAATACTGTGCAAGATGACAGCCAATACTGTGCAAGATGACAGCCAGTACTGTGCAAGATTACAGCAAGTACTGTGCAAGATGACAGCAAGTACTGGGCAAGATTACAGACAGTACTGGGCAAGATTACAGCCAGTACTGGGCAAGATTACAGCCAATATTGTGCAAAATTACAGCCAGTACTGGGCAAGATTACAGCCAATACTGTGCAAGATTACAGCCAATACTGTGCAAGGTTACAGACAATACTGTGCAAGGTTACAGCCAATACTGTGCAAGGTTACAGCCAATACTGTGCAAGGTTACAGCCAATACTGTGCAAGGTTACAGCCAATACTGTGCAAGGTTACAGCCAATACTGTGCAAGGTTACAGCCAATACTGTGCAAGATTACAGCCAATACTGTGCAAGATTACAGCCAATATTGTGCAAGATTACAGCCAATACTTTGCAAGATTACAGCCAATACTGTGCAAGGTTACAGCCAGTACTGTAGCTCTCCTGATCCCTTTATGGTACGGTATGTCTGTTGCAAGAGTAGCCTCCCCTAACTGCAATCCATTTAGAAAACAAGCTTCACATAAGCATGGACATAGTACCCTACATTTCTAAAAAAAAACAATAGGCAACAGAAAAAGAAATTAACTTATAAATAAGAAATTCTAAGGTAGAATCTTAAAGGGATTTTCCAGGACCCCTTCCGTTCAGCTGATTGTGAAGGCGTGATGTCACATTCATTCGTCACATGGCCTAGGGTCCCGGTTGTCTTACCCCGCCGATCAGATACTGATGACCTACCCTGAGGATATGTCATCAGTATAGAAAAAAGTCAGGACCTAAAATATGACATGCAAGGCAGTACTCACAGGAGAGGATTACCTATCATTGCTTTTCCTCAGATCTTGCGGCATGAATTTTTTTAGCTCATCTGCACTAGGGCGGAGCTGTGATCTGTTACTACAGTTTAGCTACAGGGAGTCTGAGACACATCTGTTTTTTCTTTGAATCAGGCTGCTGCCGTCTCCCTTCCTCTGCCTGCTCAGATGCTGTGTTTATTAAGGCTGGCTATACACCAGGGGTAGGGCAAAATAGTCTAAAAATAAAATCTTGATTTTTTTCCCTTAACTTAAAGGGGTTGTCTCACTTCAGCAAATAGCATTTATTATGTAGAGAAAGTTAAAACAAGCCATTTACTAATGTATTGTGATTGTCCATACTGCTTCCTTTGCTGGCTGGATTTATTTTTCCATCCCATTATACACTGCTTGTTTCCATGGTTACGACCACCCTGCAATCCATCAGTGGTGGTCGTGCTTGTACACTATAGGAAAAAGCACTAGCCTATGTGCGGTTCCACGTCGCTTTTTCCTATAGTGTGCAAACATGACAGTCACTGATGGATTGCATAGTGGTCGTTACCATGGAAACGAGCAGTGAATAATGTGATGGAAAAATAAATCCAGCTAGCGAAGGAAGCAATATGGACAATCACAATACATTAGTAAGTGCCTTGTATTAACTTTCTCTACATTATATATTACACCTTGATGGTAGGTGTTTTGCCCTCTGTGATTGGTGAATTCAGCTTTGCAAGTCTTATATTATCTGTATCTCAGTGATTCGCAATATAGATAATCACAATACATTAGTAAGTGCCTTGTATTAACTTCCTCTACATTATATATAAATGCCATTTGCTTAGGTGAGATAACCCCTTTAAGGAGAATTCTGCATTTTCTTTTCTTTCTATTCTCTGGCAATCTCATAGAGAATGAGTGCTCATAGAGGAGCAGTGTTCATGCCTGAGCCCCTTTCCCTGGATCAGTAAGAGTCCCATTAGTAAGACCCCCACCAATCAGTTAGGTATCCCCTAATCTTTGGATAGGCACCTTTTACCCCTAAGTACTATTTTGGCGTTAAGGCCACAGGAATTTACCTTGTTTTTGTGCTGTTGTTCAGACAACCATACCTTTTTATTTTTCCATTGACAGAGCCACTTGAGAACATTTTCGCATGATAAAATGTATTTTTTGTGACACTATTTTGGAGTACATATCATTTATTGATTAACTTTTTTGGGTCTATAATGGAAAAAAACGCAATACTTTACAACATTCCCCCGTGGGCCGTAAGTTAGCAGGTTACTTTTATTCTTCTGGTCAGCATGATTACAGCGATACCAAATATGTATGGTTTTATTTGTTCTTTACTACCGCTGCACAGTTATAGCAGAAGTTTATGTCTCTGCATTCCAAAAGCCATACCGTATGCATGGTATATCTTGGGTTACATGGGACTTACTGATTAACGTTCATTATCTTTACCAGGCAGAATGGGGAAAAAGATATTGTTATTTTTTGAAGATTTTTCCTTACTTTGCTGACTGGGAGGTTTAAATAAAACTTTTACTATACTTTTATTATACGGTTGTGACTATGTGGGTTTGTATTTACTACTTTTACAAAAGAAATCCGCTTTTCATAGAAAAATTGTCTCATTTTTTCTTTTACCTTTAAATATTATATCACAATGCAACAGTTTTATCACTTTTACAATGCATTGATACAACTAGCATCCCAATGCATTATAGTCTATCACTGTAAGGCTGACAGACTGTCTATTAGGCTGTGCTTGTGGTCTTTGTTAGACCCCCAGCTGCGTTCACTGTGGGTTGATGGGGACATAGGTAGCCACCTCCTTCCATCTGTCTAGATTGCTATTAACCACAACATCTCTGGGAGAGGGGGGATTAAAGGGCTGGGATTGGAGGTATTTCTGATCTAGGCTGTTACTGTGGGAGCCAGCCTTCAGTCAGTAGCAGGCTCCCATTGGGTTGGGGCAGGGTTAATATTACATTCACAATTTTGATTAAAAAAATTTGATTAGCGGACAAATCCCTCCGAATTTAGTGGAAGTAGCCAACCATCTAATATGTATGGGGGCCTCATGATTCTCCCCTGATAGTAGATGTTTGGGAAGAGAAGGACTGAGCTGTTGGATTTTAACATGCCCGATTCTTTCGTGGGGACACATACAATCTGAGCAATGCAGACCATGCATGTGTATGGGATGCTTGGGAGGGATCGGCAATCACCCGTAAGACCAGCATAAACCACCAGCTGGAAAAAGATAAGGACCAGGTAACTGTCACACAAATGAGCCTTAGGCTTCGTTCACATCACCATTCAGCCTAAACGGAGCAGGAGAACGGAAACAATGGATTTGGCACATAACTGAGCCAAACGTTGCCTAAAGACCCCTTAGACTATAATGGGGTCCGTTAGGTGTCCGCTCAGAAGATGATTTTGGAGCAGAGACAAAAGTCCTGCATGCAGGACTTTTGTCTCCGCTCTAACATCATCTTATGAGCGGACACCTAACGGACCCCATTGTAGTCTATAGGGTCTTTAGGCTCCGTTATGTGCCGAATGCGTCCTTTCTGTTCTCCTGCTTCTGGACGGAGCAGAACGGTGATGTGAACGAAGCCTTAATAAAGAGCAGGTCGCTTCATTAATATTAATGTAACCACTTGCCATGAAACAACAAACTGCAACTGTATAGTAGCATTTGTAAATCCACAAAACCCAAGACCCAATTCACATAGTAGCAGTTTTTACAGGTAGTGATTTTTGTGACGCTGCAAATGGGAAAACAAATCTTAGGTCCCTTCAAGCTCTGAAGACTTGGCCAGTTACATCTGAGGCAAGCTAGCGGAAAGAGCAGAAACTTGGAAAGATTCATCTTTCCATAAATTAGCAATTTTTCCGCTATATATAAGATTGAATATAGCGGAGTAATTACTGCCACATTACTGTTTACTGAGCCACAATGAGCGGACTCACTGTACAATCATAAGTTTATGCCGTTCTATTCAGAAACTTTCAAAATGATTGAACAAAACGCTAACTCTGACCAGTATATAAATTATTACTTTAGTAATAAATTTGAATTAGTGGAACCGGACACTTCGGACTACATATTTTAGTAGGGGAACAATTTATAAAGGAAAACTTGTCACATTGAACATGGTGTCTCGTGCTATAGTAGAATGAGCTGAGTAGACTGGGAAAGGTTTTAGTATAACTTGCATTTTATTCATTTAAACCTCTTCTCTTTCTATGCTTGGAAGTCCGGTGGGTGGTGCTAATAAGGACCGCCCACAGGACTCCTAAACACAGAAAGAGCAAAGCAAAGAATCCTGAAAACTATGCTTAGCTCATTGTACTGTAATATGCTGTGCACAGATAGGACTACAAGTACATGACAGGTTTCACCTTAAAGGGGTTATCCCACAAAAATAATGTATCACCTATCCACAGGACGGGCAATCATTCCACAGAACAAGGAGTCCCTGAGTCCACCTTTGGATTGGACCAGTAGTGCACATGTGAGTCCACTGCTCCATTCACTTCTATGGGACTCACGGAGCAGTGAATCCAGAAACCAGTGCAAGGTAACTGGTATAACTAAAAGTTCCAAATACCAGCTAATTCAAGTCTATTAGGGGACTGCTCTAAAGGCAGTTTCCTATTATTTAGAGAAAAATAGAGTAAGTTAGCAAAGCATTAGTTGTAGTTAGTGACTCGCGAAACAGGACAAATCATTAGCATTTAGTCATCATTTCTTCTTCACCTATAAAGGATTATTTAGAAATTATGAATTCTGCTCATTTCTGAAGATAAAAGAACATATGAGAACTAAAGATGAGCGAATTTCAGGTTATTAAATTCGTTCACGCTTCGTTTACTGGTAAAAGGTGAATTGCGTTATGGATTCCGTTACCACGGACTATAACACAATTCCATGACGGAATGCCTTTAGAGGCATTCCGTTATTCATTCCGCCATAATAAAAGTCTATGGCCTGCAAAACTGATCCGTGCTGTTTCCGTTCTGCAGGAGAGGACTTCCCTGCATAACGGAAACGGAACAGATCCGTTTTGCAGGCCATAGACTTCTATTATGACGGAATGAATAACGGAATGCCTCTAAAGTCATTCCGTCATGGAACTGTGTTATGGTCCATAACGGAATCCATAACGCAATTCCCCTTTTACCAGTAAACGAAGCGTTAACGAATTTCAAAATATGAAATTGGCTCATCTCTAATGAGAACCAACAGGGCAAGCAGCAGTATGACAGAGAATAACACACACCATGTTCACTAAACAGCAACTGCTTCCATTTTTGTCTTTCAGCTTCTGACGCCTTTAAGCCTAGGACAGCCTTTAGCTCCTGCAATACTCTCTTAGATTCCTCCCGTTCTCGCTTCTGTCTCTCTCTCTCCTCTGGAGAAAATAAATACACATCATCTCTGCTAAATTCGTCATCTGGAGCTAAGTCTTCAACATAGGCCTCAAATTCCTGAAAGTAAAAACGGTCGTCATTTGAGTGAAGGCTATGCTTGGTGTAAGTACTGCTGATGAGAACCAGGGACTTTGCCACGTGGAGGAACGTACCAGTCCTGGGGCTCTTGGGAACATGAAAGTGGTCATAAATTACCTGCTCCTCCGGGACTGGATCTTTATCTTCAATGCGTAGTGCAGGGGGCACAATGGGCATTAGAGGGCAATGTGAATTTTCACACGCTGTGTTAGCTGTATCTATAGGTGGAGGGAAGAGAAGTATTTACACATGTACTGAATGTCTACAATATTCTTTTTACTGCTTGTGCATATAAAAGCCAGCTTCTTTAAAACTTAAAAATTTAATTTTTTCCCCAACTTATTTAAAGATGAAGTTTCACATTACATTTTTTAACGTTTTAAAGTCTGTGGTTGCTAGGCATCTTCTGCCTACCAACAGATGGCAAGTCAGTGGGTGACTACACTGGATTCCCATGCTCCTGTGGAGGCCAATGTAGTCACCTTCCAGTCTACAGGTTGATGGTGGCACATATTCATGATCAAAGGCAGCTTCAAATAGCTGTCAATATAACCTCTTCTGTAAGATACAAATAAAATGGTATAGCGTTGTACCTTACAAGTGTTGTGAAGGACAATTTGTGAATGGCATGTATAATGCATTATAGGATTGCAAATCCCATTTATACATGAGCTAGGCAAGTAGTCCCACAGAACATGAACACTGTTAACAAGTTTGTCATACCTTTCTTCACTGGAGGTTTTCGAACCATTCGCTCTACCTGGCACAAGGCCTCTTCCCAGCATGTGTTACTGGCCTGCACATGTGGTTGTATCAGCTTAAGCTTTTCTTCCAGTATAAGGGAAGCTTCAGGTGTCATGCCCTGTAATTCCTTGAGGGCAGTAAGTTTTTCTAGCTCATCCTCAAGTATAATTACCCTAGGCAAAGACGAGATGGTGATAAAAATGTGTACTTCTCTGTGCGGCTTTTCAATTATCTGCTAGCAAGGTACAGTTAGGCTAAAAGGCCTCATGCACACAATAGTATTTTTGGTCCACGTCCATTCAGATTTTTTTTGTGGTTCATTTCTATGGGACCGCAAAAAAATTTAGACAGCAGACGGATGTCCTTTTTGCGGACAGGAATAGGCATTTCTACTGTTGAGCCCACCGGATTTTGCCGATCAGCGGTTTGTGGACCGCAATGTACATAAGGTCATGTAACCTGTCTGTTTGGTGTACTTCTGTGAGGTATGTAAGATCAGGCATATAATTTTCTGGGCATGTGATCTAGCTCCTGTCCTGGCTCCACTGTTTGGACTTTTAGCATGGTGAACAGTCCTGCTTAACATTTTCAGTCAAAACATAAACTACGACCAGACAGAACCCCCCTGTAGTGACTCAATTAGAGCATCACACATTACAGTAATCAATGCAATTCTTTTCTATGGGTATCTTTATCTAGGCCTATCAAGTGAAATAACAGAGCTGTAATTTATATTCTACACCTACTATTATCATGAGAATTACCATTCACTGACCATAGATTACCTGTCTATATAGTAGGTTTCAACTTTTATCCAGATAAAGTGGCAATATCTACAACAATTTATCTCAGACAGGTATATATTAAGGGAGATGATAAGCATGTATGGCAACGGCTGTTTGACTTCCTGTGACTCTTATTCATGTATGTATGGTGCACTGTTCCAGAGAAAGTTGGAATTTTAATTAATATGAGAATTAGCGAGTTGGAGCACTGAGGGGCCAGTCTGACCCCTCGGAGCACCACTTTGTAAACACCCCTGCAGCCTTAGCCACTCCCCTTTTCAGACCTGTCAATCCAGGGGATGGGAGTGGCTAAGGCTGCAGGGCTGTTCACAAACTGGTGCTCCAAGGGCTTAGGCCATCCCCCTCAGTGCTCCAACTAGCTAACTAACATATTAATAAAAATGCAGCCTTCTGTGGAACGGTGCACCATACAGACATAAACAAGTA